>VKOC01020593.1:0-52419 GCA_009364415.1 Spea multiplicata
AAGCGCTGATATATTCTGCAGTGCTGTACAAATTAAATATGGGGTACGAAAAAAAAAACCCCAAACTAAAACAGGCATACAGAACAGACACAGCATTTGAGAAAGCGACCCATGAGCTTACAATCTACCTAGCAGAATAGTGGGTTTATAAGGGCAAAGGCATTCAGGAGCCGTACGCCTATTCCATATACGTTTAAATTCCCTCCCTGTATTCACCGCTACCACTTCTGCCGGGAGGCTGCTCCGCGTATCTGCCACCCTATCGGTAAAGTAAGATATTTAGAATGTTTTTTTCCTGCCTATTGCTTCGTACATTCGGACACTCCTTTAATATATACTAAAACTGAGCGTGAGTGTCAGCTCAGAAGAGACAAATCTGAAAGTATTGATAGATATATAGGTTGTATATTGATTTTTATGCGTCGGTAAAATATATGGATTATAATATTGATTAATATATATTTTAGATATATGTCCGTGGGTTCCGCAGGTGGTTAGGGAGGATTTCACTCGCTTGCGCGTCCCCCTTCTCCCGGCGCTGCAGACTCTTCTCGTTTAGACATCCAGGGCTTTCTGTTTGACAGCCTGATGGATAATATTAACAGCTGCTGCCGTGTGGCAAAGGAAGCAGAACAATTCGAAAACCGCGACGACATTGACACGCGACAACGAGCCAGCGAGCTCCCCGGCCTTACAAGTCCCTCCGCTCCTGCACTGATTGATTCCTGCTGCGCATGCACGCAGCCGCAGGCAGCTGCCACCGAGACGTCTGACACGCAAGCACGCGGTCCTCCCCTTCTCCGAATCCGAGAGAGAGAGAAAAAAAATGAAACGGAAATGCCGAAAGCTCCCGGTGGCACGCCGAATTCCACCGGCCGGGCCGATAAGGGGCCGTTCAACACGCTCTGGTCTGGTCTCGGCTTTCAAGTTACAGCCTAAAGCCGCGCGGCCATTGGGATGAGCATCTCAAAGTCAACGTACGCAGGATCTCCTTACACGTTCGCAGGCATCGCCTGTCAAGGTGGCCTGACAGATACACCTGTGCTCATGTAAGAAAACGCAGAAACGCCCCGTTTTAATTAAAAAAAAAAAAAATAATAATAAATGCGCTTTTTGCACACAAAAAAGCACTTTTTAAGAAGTTCTAACAAGTTGGCAAAAGTTCTGAAATGAACTTTTATCGCTGTAAGAATTCCTGGCTTTCAGAGAAAACGGGTAATAAGAGGGATAAGAAATCCATAATAATAATAAAAAAACTAAAAGTGAAGCGGAATGCTGATTGGCTGATTATTAGCATTATTATTATTATTATCGGGAAGGCAGAAGATGTTCAAATCTGGGTCAAGAAGCCATCATAATGGATAATAAAGCTCATAATAATTCTATTTCCAGCCCGGTGTAGAGATTTGGCTTTGATGGACCTACAAGAAAATGATGGCCGGATCAATAAACTGCCCCAAGGCCCAGAAGTGAGCCAGCCAATGAAACGGCTGCATTCACATCCTAAGCGCCCCCTCTGGTCATATCGGGGAATGCACAAATATCTACAAACCGGGGCTATCACAAGGTCAATGCGTTTTTGATACTAAATTGTTGAAGAAACTCTTCTAAGTCCTCGAGATTGTAAGCTTTAGTGAGCAGGGTCCTCTTTATCATATCTAATGTATCAGGTCAGTTCTAGTTTTATAATAATAATAAAAATCCAAGTAATACTGTATATATATATATATAGTTTTATATAGATAGATAGATGGATAGATATAAAATTCATAGTACCGGTAATTATTATTTTATCCTTATTTTATATATAATATATGATATATAATAATAAACAATAATATACAAAAATATGATATATATATATATATATATAATAATAAAAATAAGAGAAAATAATAAATAGTAATAATAAAATAATTATCAGTTCTGTTCAGGTTTTGGAACCCTATTTGTAAACTGTATTAACTGTATGTGTACTGAGTTCTGATGTATGAATGCACAGTTAACCCCTTCAGCTCTAGCAAAAATATAAAAAATGCACTGGTCGCCCTTCTAGAACTGAAGCAGGTTAATAATAGTCCTCTTTCTAAAGACACTCGGCTCTTAGCTTTTTGGGATAGTCTTGCCAAGTTAAAGGACACTGTGTCTGAGCCGTCAATCAGAGTCAGGAAGGGATTCTATAGAAAACTATGTGCGGATGTTTTAAATCACTGGAACGATGCGTGCAATTGCTGTAATTCTAGCAACCTATGCTAGGGTTACAAACAGTTACGAAACATTAGGGCCTTATTATCTTAACAGTCACCGGAGGATAAATGCACCATTGCAGCAAAACTTACCACCACAAGCTGCGTTAGATTTAGAATTCAAACTATGGATCAAGAGTTAATGGTTTGTTGGGGTTTTTAAAGTTTCTTTGCACTTACCCCTACTTATGACATCATCATTTGGTCCTATATGCAAATGAAATAATGCAATCGAGAATAAGTGATTAGCAGACGGTGCCAAAGGGTGATGGATCACAAGCTCCAGATATACCGTCCATTCCAGCCCAAAGCACATTTACAAAAGGAAAGCATAGGAAACCAATAAAAGGATCACAGAAAGGACCCAGGCATCGTGTAAGGCCATTGCTACGCTATCCCCTGGAGAAGTCACGTCATGTGTGTGGACGGCTGCAAGGAGCAAACAATCCTGCTTCATACACAACAGTCCTGTCCCTTTCAGAAACTCTTGGTAAAGGTGCTGTTCCACTTGAAAGCTTTTGCGTCACGTGACACATTTTCCCAGCGAAATTATGAATGAGGAAAAATATTACTTGAATAAAGATTCAAACACAGATCGGATCAGAAGCCGTATGTCTATGCGTGTTTAATACCCTCACTGTATTACCCTCTACCACTTCTGCTGGGAGGCTGCGCCACCTATCTACCACCCTCTCTGTACATTAAATTGAGACTACCAAATTTTAGTTAACAACTTCCAGGTTTAAACCCTGCTTACATTGCTGAGAGGCCAGACCACGAATGGTTAACAGACGTCCCACAAACTCACACCAACTTTTTATGATGCTGTATTAGTAAAAAACAAATTCCTAGAGAACGACAGGTCACAAAATGAGGAATAAGACATATTAATAGCGTGTGCTGCAGAAGCGGCAGTGTACATGCGCGGCGTAGGCGGGATGGGCCATCGTATGGAGGAAGCCATTCATTTATAAATAGAATGTAACGTTAGCATATCCATTTTATCCAAGAATGACATTTGCAAAGACATTGTGCGGATCCAGAGCAGGAGACATCAGATGGAGCGCTGCCGAGCTCCTGGGTGCAGCTTCCGGGGAGGAATAAAGTTACTGGAAGTCGGGATGTTCCAGAATTCTACATTCAGAAATTAGTAACAATTTCAAACTTTCCGCTTTCGAAGAATTATTATGACCAAATACTCAAAAGCGCCCCCAAGCTAATGCCCAGACCCCACTGACCCACAGAATCGTCCCTATTTACAAAACAGACACTTTTTCATCTTGTCCTGGGATATCCGTCAGATATAACAGCTTTCTGGGTGCTTTTACTACAGGGAGGTCGCGCATGATTCTACCACTTCTTTTCCTGATACACCAAGTCGCTAAAGATTCCTGCCTTACAATCATGATTAGGGACGGCGGCGCGTTTGGTATTGATTATTTAAGAGTCAATCTATTTAGAGGGTCCACGGTGATTCCCAGGTATGGACTTAGTAGACTGTGTACCCCAAACCCATTTATAGAACCATGTCTTCGAACTAATATTTTTGGTCCAACCAATCAGATTCAGTAATCGCGACCAAGAACTGATATATTACCTAATCTGGGGGAGCTGTGACATCATCAAGGCACATAATCGATCCAGAAGGATCTAGATGGAGCTTGGAGGGGTAACATTTTAATACAGAGAACTTTTTACCGGAGCTGGAACTAGCAGAATGTTGCTGACTGTGCATTTTAATTTAACACAATATATATATATATAATCTGAGCAGTTACTGGGCCCGGCTTTTATTTAGTCCCTCTGCTGATTTTTTTTTAAGCTAAAGTCCCATAATCTCCGGGGAATCTATTATTTTACTAATATTCTTAAAAAGTGACTTTGTGAACATGGCTCAGCCAATCAACACTTATATTTAAAATAATAATAAATCATTTTATCTCCAAATTAAACTTTCATAGCATTAGTTCATTTTCTTGAGATCTACGAAACTTATTTATTATTATTCTATTTACTTTTTATAAAAAATAATAATTAAAAATACAATAAATAAAACCAATTTAAAACAAAACAAAGAAGGAGGTATGCAGTATATGCAGTATGTGAAACTTTTAGTGAAAATCTTTCACATATGGTAAAAAGCTAAAAACCTACAAGAATGTACCTCTGATCGCATTAATAGCCCCGCTCCTGTCTGGACAGGACCTGATGGCTCTAAGGGCAGGGCAGTTAAAAAAGATCCAGCCAAAGGGGTTAATAGCCGTCTTCATGCACTAATTCTTAAATAAAGCACAAAGAGCGGCTGCAGACAAAAGATGGACACAAAACAGGAAGGAGCGGACAATTAACATTCCACCCACCTGTCCGCGGCTGATACCGAGTGCGTTTCTTAAAAATGCTCACTCCGGGCTATTTTTTTTTAATGCATTTGTCCGAGATAACAAAAAAACACTCAATTTCTCAATCCACATAAATGGCATACGCAGAAAAAGCACCGTATATCCAAATTGTGTGCTTTGATTTAAAAACTAAAGTCTAGTTTTTGCCATAAGACCATAATTTCGCCCAAATTTTCCAAACATTTAACATTTCGGCGTAAATAAAAAATGTTACCAATAAAACTCGCATCAACGTGTATGCGCATGCGAATAATTGCATGAAAAATATAATAAAACACTGATACATACAAATATATATACACACATAAAGGTAACCATATACATACACATATGCACATATATAAATCAGAATTCTAATATAAAATTTAGGGGTTTTTTTTTAGATTATTAAAAGTTAGATTTCAAAAATACAACAGTAAAAATATTAAAACTTCTTCATTTTAACCCAAGAACATTTTCACAGCCCAGTCTTGGCACAACATATTAAACTTCAATCCCTAAAATCACAGAAATCCAGAATTTCACTGATTAAGATCTCACCACTTCATCCCTCATCTCCTCCAACAATAAAAATGAATCCTGTGGGGGGGGGGGATTTATAAATCTGGCCAATGCAAACTTCAGTGTATCTTTATGAAAATTAAACCGGTGCGAGAACAACACCGAGGATCGTGCCAGCCTTTGGAGAATTAGAAGCACGTCTATCGCATGTGCCAAGTTAAAGAATAATTGCGATTTCTGATATTCTGATATTTAACAATATTCAATTTCCCAAATTTTGGATTTTATAGATTTTTTTATATATATATATGCATATTGGGAGACAGATATATGATTCGCATGCATGAATATATATATATATATATATATATATATAATAATATATATACGTGTTTGTGCAGCCATATATATAAATCACATAGACTGGTGTTTACACGATCCTTGGCGTACATTGCTCGTCCGTCACCGCTTCCCTGTCTTCTGCACTTGCCCATATAATCTAATTTAATTGCAATTACAGTGAAGAGAGCACAAAGGGATGTGATAATGCTTTTGAATACTCCTTGTAAGGTTAACGAGTTCAATTCTGCGACGAGACTGGCCTCCAGAACGGATCTCGGGCAATATATTAAAGTGTCAAAAAGTCTGGGATGATTTCCAACCGAAATATTATAAATCTGCTCGGTAAAATACATCTCACCGCAAGTCCACATGTTAAAAGGTGCTGACAACAGATCTTTCAATTTGGAGAAATACTCGTCTTAACTTTCCACCTAACCGCAGGAAAATAATTACGGTGCAGAATAGACGGATGGGTGTGCGTCTTATTAGGCTTTAGGAGAACGTCAAAATGTTCAAATTGATCTTAGGTTCTGCTAAGGTCCTAATGATGAGGTTCTCCACCATAGCCAAGTCCAAATTGTATCTATGTATAGGCTGTCAAGGCAAATCAGATTTAAGCAACGGAATAAAATGAATGAGAGAATCTGGGGAGATCAGAATCCTTCACCTTGATACATTGTATTCCATAGGATAGGATATACTTACATTGGAGAAAAGCTATCCAGAGCAGCTAATGCCTTCTAGATCTCCAGTTACTCCACAAACTGCTCTGATCTAACCCTGGAGTTCAATTAAAAGCCAATCTCATGGGGTTTTTTTTTTTTTTGGTGGGAGGCACAAAATAGTGGGGAGGCCACCCCACCCCCCATCCCAACTGCTGCTTTTTATGGCCAAAATATTAAGAAACATTTATGGAAGGCAAGATGAAGTCTAAGATGGTCCAAAGAGATGTTGGAACAAAGGGATTAAGATTGAAAATGTTACCTGCTGAAGAGTCAGAGACTTGAGCCCCTTCAGATGCTTTCAGATGTGTCTCTCTCTCTGTTGAGCTGCTTAGGACTGGTCTCAAGGCAACCACTCCCTGAGACCTAGCCTCCAGCAGAAGCTGCCTCCTAGAGTATCTAATCTGTGTCCACCAACTGGCTCAGATCACATCCATTTTATGGTGGAATCCCATATGCCTTCCATGCCCCAGGTCAGAGGACTGTCAAGACAAGAATGTCAAGTGGGGGGTTATTAAATCACCATAAAGTAACCTTCAGGATAGCACAAGCCCTCCTAAAGCCCAGCCCCTTTTATCTGGACACCAATTAGCTTCTCCATCTACATATAGGAGAGCAGCATGGGGGGCCAAAGAGTGCCAGGAGCTCAAGGAGTTTGGTGTTCAGATGATTCTGACCCTCCTTGGATGCACCAAACCCCAAAGCCCACTCAAATGGTTGCAAAAAGCCAAATGCTGTTTAAATGCACACTCACACACACACACAGTACCTTTGACATCTGCACTTGTTTGCCCCCAAAAATAGATGAACTTCAAAGTATCCTAGTTGGGAGTTTGGTGTCTAAAGAGAGCCCAACAGGCGAGCCTGATCATCATATCCAGACTGACAGTGATCCTGTACTGTGATCCCCAGGAAGATGCCAGCAGCTCCAACATTCAACATCCCTGGAAAATACAAACTTTTCCAAAATGAACCACAAGTATTTCGCAAACTCTCCTTGAGATCTGGTGGATCTTCTTTTTTGTTTTTTTTTTTTATCTACAGGAAGGATCACAGGACTTCAAAAGACTTGCAGCTCTCAACAGAAGCGATCCTCCACCTGACAATAAATACCCAGGGCAGGTGTGAGCTTAAAACACGTAATCTTTATAATAAGCACCACAGGGACCTCAGCACAAGCAGGAATGACAAGCTGGAAGATTCCCCTGACAGTCACTCCCATCCTCTGGACCTCCCATAATAGGCATAATAGACCTTTAAACGCTGAAGTTATATCGCCACCTAGTGGCTGCAGGAATACAGCAGCCTTCTCATTCTCATCTTCTTCCAATATTACTTGGTTCATCATTATTATTACTTTTATTATCTTTTATTGATCTATCGCCAACAATTTCTGCGCTTCTTACAGTCCATTCTAATAAAGGGTCTGACATAGCTAGAACCGACGGGTCAAGGCGAGCCGATACGTTAGAGAAAGTGGTCCTGGCTCGCAAGAGCTTACAATCTAAGGAACTTTGCTTTTTATGTACCAAGTGAATTTTTATCTGTTAATTAAGACTCGATTAGGTGCCAGGAATACACACAAGAATACACCTGCCATGATTTTGGTACAAGCTTGTTCTTATATTGGCAGGATAAACTAGATGAGAAAGATGAGCTTTCACCAAGTTTTGTCATCTATTATCTATCAATCTATTTAATAGCTGTCAGTTATCTATTAATTTATCCATTATCATCTATTATCAACTGTTATCAGTCAATCTGTTATCTGTCAGTCATCAATTATCTACCATCATCTAAAAATCTATATATTATCTATCAATCATTTATTATCTATCAATCTATATACTCATTATCTACTATCTATTATTGGACATTTATTATCTATCTATTTATCTACCTATCATTTATTATCTATCATCTATGGTCTATCTATCTATCTATCTATCTATCTATCTGTCACCCTGATTAAACATCACAAAACATGTATTATTATTTACACTTACACTAGGCTGGTGCTTTATAAACAAATACCATTAATAATAATTTTCATACAGTTATTTTTTTCATATTTTTTTCTTGGCGATTGGCACAAAAATAGAAACCCTCCAGCCCTCTTGTGGACTACAACTCACATTATAATCAGCCGACCAATTGTGTGATAAAATCTAAAGCCCAATTTATTGTGTGACACGCAAAACTGGTGCATGGCCTCTGGTTACGACCATCATATATAGTAATGTGTGAGTTATAAATGTTTTGTTTGTTTTATTTACTTTATATTTAGTTTTTATATTTTACTGTAAATTTAGCTGTGATTTTGACTTTTTTCCTGATATGTGTTGTTCTTATTTTATATTATGGTCAGGGTAAAAATAATAACAACAAAAAAATGCTAGAAATAATTGTTTTGAAGAGCCTGCTGTTTGCCATGACCTCAGACACATAGGGATGACCCCACAGGGTGGGTAAAGGTCACTTTGTAAGTGTCCTTTCTAAAAACACGTGCGACCCGATCCTGCCTCGGCCCCTGTTCAAAGAAAAACATTATGCGGGGGGCTTAAAATAGTTCCTAAACACACACTACCAAGAGCAATCATTATACCCTTAAAACACGAATATTTCATTTATACGGTAAGTCCTAAATACATAGGAACAAAAACATTGCATTGGTTAATATAGTATATTTTTGTATTTTTTGTAAATATGAAGCCAAATCGCTATATTACAATAATGAACAAGGTCGTCCGGGATTAATATGACCGTCTGTTCCAATCATACCTTTGAGTCCTCCATTTCTTTCTTTCTTTATTCCTATTATTATTAGTAGTACTATTATTATTATTATTATTATCACCATCTTTTATGTATACAGGGCCAGCAATTCCTTACAGTCCATACATTCAAAGGGGTCAGGCAAATCTAGAGCTGACGGACTATGATGAACCGATACGTTAGGTAAAGAGGACCCGTCTCGCAAGCTTGCAATCTAGCTTTGTAAAGACCCTTTTAACTTTTAACACAAGGAATGTGGATATGAGTGCTGCGCAAATGTGCCAAGCACTAGGATAAAAGGGGTTAAATGGTCACACTGACATTCTAATACCAGAGAAGCCTGGCAACAGTATGGATGTAACAGCTGATCCTACAGCAGCATGCCTCAAATACTTGACTTTCCCAGCTCCAGAAAGCATAGGGGTCCTTAGGATAGTTTTTTCTCTAAACAACAGCGCCCTCTGGTGGGCGAGACGGGTTTCACAACAAGGGTTCACAAAACCCACATTTACTTGGCTATGAAATAAGATGTCCAGATCATTTTTCAAACAAGTTCTTTTGTTTTCTTTATCGTTTCACTTATTACCAGATTTATATGCTTTATATTCCCTGATAATTAAGGTAGAATCTACAGAAAAAAGGTTTCAGAGCTCAGTATTGAACTCCGTACCGTTAATGCTCATTCAGCACCCTGGACAGAGCCTCAGGAACTCAATGCAATTGAATTCATTTTATATAATATATATATATATATTATATGCTATTATATGTGTGAATTAGTTTAGAACTGATGACACTGTCACGTTGAACGTTGCTGTATAATGACAAAATAAATTAAACTTGACTATACATAATTTATATTTATTATTATTTATTGTTTTGTATAGCACCATCGTATTTTGTAATACTGTGCAATGGGCGACCAGGACATAATAAGATAGCAATTGGACAGATACAAGAGATAAGGAGGACCTTGCTCAAGGGAGCTTACAATCTAGAGGGAGTTAGGGTGTGTTACACAAGAGGTAAAAGGCGTTAGGGATGGAGAGATGGGAGAAAGGGCAGTAAGGCGTAAGTTCTTAGGCGTCCTTAAATAAGTGGGTCCTGGGGGTTTGGCCGAAGGCAGGGGGGGAGACGGACAGACCGGGGGAGGGCATTCCAGAGGATAGGGGCAGCCCTGGAGAAATCTTGTAAGCGGACATGAGAGCGAGAAATCAGAGGAGAGGATAGAAGGAGATCATTGGATGAGCGGAGAGCCCGGCGAGGAGGGTATTTAGAGACGAGAGAGGGGATGTAGGGGGGAGAAACCGCTGTGAAGGGCTTTAAAAATCCGGAAGCGCACAGCCAGCCGGTGAAGAGACTGACAGAGGGGAGAGACGTTAGTAAAGCGATGCGAGAAGAAGATAAGTCTGGCAGCAGCATTCATGGTGGATTGTAGAGGGGCGAGACGGGTAACAGGGAGACCGGCTATGACAGGGTTACAATAGTCAAAGCGGGAGATAATGAGGGCCCGTGTGGCCTTAGTGGCATGTTGTGTTAGGAAGGGACGAAGGCAGGCAACGTTTTTAAGATGGAGACGGCAGTTTTTTTAGACAGATTGCATGTAGGAGTAAAGTCAAGGGTGACACCAAGACAACCAGACTGTTTAATGGCATTCCCGTCATCCAGTGTTCATGTGATAAATAGTAATAAAAGTAATACTCTGTGGTCTGTTCCAGAAATAAAATATAACCTGGAATAATAAATAATAATATATTTGATTATAGCTTAAAGGCACATTCTATTTTTTGTCTTTTAAGTGTATATTTAAAAGCCTTAAGGTATATTTTTTATCTTGACGTAGATGTATTTTTTATAAATGTGAAAAATCATAAATTATTTGCAGGCTGTTGTAGAACGAGTCCTACCAAAACCTTAGCTCTGATTTAGTAACTTCGCTGCATTTAGAATCCTGTATGCATATTTTAAGTATATTTTATGCAAGGTAATAATCAAGTAAAATGTTGAGACCTTCACAAATGTTCAGGGAACGCTTAATTGTCATGTGATACAAAAACAGTCACCTTTATGTAACACCTGTTTCTATTGGCTCCTGAATTTTTAGGGTTGACATCATCAAAATGATTTTTTGAATCTCGATGATGGAATCAGTGGTCAGGATGATAGATCGACAAGCTGTGGTACAGACATTGAGCATGAACTTGGTGGGTGAACGATATGGTGTAGATTGGTTTTCTAATTGGATCTGGTAGACTTTAGTAGGGTTGGGATCTGGTAGACTTTAGTAGGGTTGGGATCTGGTAGATTTTAGTATTTTAGTAGGAGTTGGCGATGGGATTTTAGTAGGGCTGGGAATCTGGAGATTTTTAGTAGGGCTGGCATTCTGGTAGTTATTTTTAGTAGGGCTGGAATCTGCGTAGATTTTAAGCTAGGACTGGATCTGGTAGAATTTTGGTAGTGGGCTGGGATCTGGTCGATTTTAGTGTTGGGATCTGGAGATTTTAGTAGGCGGGATCTGTAAACTTTAGTAGGCCTGGGATCTGGTAGATTTTAGTAGGGCTGGGATCTGGAAGATTTTCAATGTGGATTGAGGGGTTATAGAGGGAAGTTGGTGGACTTGGGAGAGGAAAGGGGGCATCCTACCTGTAGAAGAGCCACAGTCTCTTAAATTCATCAGATGGCTTTGTAGTCTACAGGTTCAACCCCTAAGGTTCCCATCCCAAATTCTTGGGGCACTCTTCCCAACCAAAACTATTGGGGCACCCTCCCCATCCCAAATTCTTGGGGCACCCTCCCCATTCTTGGCACAGACTCTCGCTCGTGGCTTCAAGGTTCTCAGCTTTACTGCTCCAAACGTAAGTCTGCCCAGTACTGTTTGCTATGGGAAGCTTTACCCCAAGCACCAACTTAGATCGCACCATGAAATGGTCTTCTACAAACTGTTTGATACACAACAGGCGGAACCGTTTTCTGAATACCCATCCCACTCCTTCCACTATGCATTCATATACTGCCCCCCCCCAATAAAGACGCACAATTAAAGTTGCCTCGATGCGTCACGGCCCCAACACTTGACAAACGACTTCAGAAAGCTCCCAGGAAACAGGATCTCCTTCTGCTTGTATTAATGCTAATTAGGATATAGAGAAGCTCAATGGAAAAGGTCTCCAAGAGATAGAATAATAATAATAACGAAATCAATCAGTATAAAAAACAGCGAATCGCATCCCGCGGCCGAGAAATTACTCACCGCCAACGTCTTACAAGTAAAAACGTTAAATAATAATAATAAAAAATCATTGCTTGTGCAGCATAACGAAGTAACGCATTGACACGGAAACGGGTTCATTAATAAATCCATTAAGAGTTTGTCAGTTTGTTACAATGAAAAAAAAAGAACACCGAGCTTCGTTTGCTACAAAAGCTTTGTTTAAATGTTATAAAAAGCGCAGCGCTGGAGACACTCTGACACATAATTAATTAAGCTAATAGATGATTATTACAGTAGATAGATATTAACGGTTGTTCTCTGGCATATTGTAATAATAAATTATTGTGACGGAAAAATATTTTTTATAGGTGAAAATAAAATCTCAAAGGATTTTATTTTTTTTATTAAAACTTTTATTATTTTTACTTTTTTCCTGGTGTAGTGTAATACAAAACAACACAAATTAAAACATTGTTTTCCATAATCTATATATATACTATATATATATATATATATATATATATACATTTGCAACCAAACTTCCTAGCATAATGCATAGATCAAACTTTACTACAAATTGGTGTTTATTCGCTAAAGAGCTGGCAGGAGAGTTGCAGTTTCTTTACTTGGCATTATGAAGTCCCAACCGAAGTGAGCTTCTGCTACACAATCCGCTTGGCCGACCCTGTATAAAGCATATTTAAATCAGTGCGTGTCTCGCTGATTGAACTATACATTATACAGGGAAATTAGCCAGTGATGGTCTTTTTTCATATATTTTTTTCTACATTACAGATTTCTTTGGAATTTTTGTGGCACTTCACCCAAGGAACAAAACTGGCCTAAGTATTGGAAAATATACTAGCCGCATTCACCGCTGGAGCCTTCTTTTTACTCAGTTTGATATTATTATTTATTTTTCATCATTTAAGGGTAAATCTGTTTTTTTTTCTTCAAATGTATTCGATTCTTTAATTATCCTTTTCGAAGAGAACCCTACGAAGCACAAAGACGGAAACATTGAATCCGACGGCAGATAAGACCCATTCAGCCCGTCTGGTCTGCACGAACCTCAAGAAATGGTTCAAATTAAACACGGGTAACAAATATAAATTGACATTTATCGTGACGTCATGTAAGTGGATCAGTGGATGATGCTCACAACTTGCGGTTTATTAATGTCACTTTTATTACGGTTGCTCTAACGGCATTAAAGATTAAGCTAATAATCCCCTTTGTAAAACATATTTTTTCTGTAATTATCACGTTTAATATCGTTCTCGTTGCTAAGAATACACATTATCGGGGCTTTTAGGGCTGTGGAACCCTGCGATACCCTCATACCCAGCAAACATTCTGAGCTCCTAGAAAAGAGGGGCAACAGGGGAGGAAAGAGGGCCACTGGGGGTTTAGGGTCCAAGAGGAACTGTCCAGACTTGGGTTGCTTGGAATCGCACCGTGGGGTCAGGACACATCCCTTTGTTTCAATAATTCGGTCGGCTTCGGGCTACACTAAAGCCGTCTTATTTATTTTGGCGGCATTTTGAAAGAAATGGTTGCTAAGCGACAGCATCTGACAGGAAAGCGACAGGCAGCGCTCCTTCAACTTCACTCCCAGCTTACTAGACGAAGAGTGAAGGCGGAAGAGGCGGTGCAGACTCTAAGGGCGGAAGTGCTCAGCTCGGGCTCTGTGTGTCGGAAATGACGACAGAGTGTCAACATGCAAGATGGCAGCTCATCACAGGCAGAACACGGCCGGGCGCAGGAAAGTTCAGGTGATGAGCAGGGCGGGTGAAGCCGCGGTGGCTGCCGGGATGTGCGGTGAGCCGGTTACCGGCGCCTGCAGCAGGGGGGCATCGCCGCAAAGCCCCCCCGGGCCCGGCTGTCGGGGGGTGGGGTTTAGACTCCTGTGTGAGGCCGGGGCTTTCTGCACATGGTAGTGAGGGCAGATTGGGGCTGATGCCCAATGTCACTGTCTGCGGGGAGACCCCTGTGCCACCCAGTGAAGCAGCGAGGGATTCCCCGAGCCCCTGTTGTCACTGGGGCAAAACAAGAGTGGGGCACTTAATACATAAACAGGAGAGCGGAGTATGAACCCCAGGAACCTGCACCCCCTTACTGCCACCGGATACAGTCTGCAGGGCATTGACACAATAGTCACCATTGGAGTGCATGTGTGTGTGTGTGTGTGTGTGTGTGTGTATATATATATATATATGTATATGTATATATATATGTATATATGTGTGTGTGGCGTGTGTGTATGTATATATATTATTATACTGGTGTATATGTGTATGAATCGATGCATTGGATTTACATTAAACTGGCTCATAGAATTTGGCAGGTGGATCTTTCCAAGATTTTGTTTTACCAGGAAATCTCCCAATTATCAGTTCAGAGAGGCGATGCTGCAGCACCTTTATTTTTGTTTATAACCCTGTGAGCTCCAACATTTCCGCCGCCCAATGGATTTACTATTTTTATTATTATTTTTTAATTGCTTAGTTTACTCATTAAGGCTGTCCCTCTGTAAATTACATAAGAAAATATTAAAGCCCCATAAAGAGTTATAAAAATGTATTGTGAGGCCCCTGCTTGCTGGTAATTTTAGAGGAACTGAATTTTTTCTGGACTATTCTGTTTGGTTTATAGGAAAATATAAAAAGTGTTTATGTGTTTGGGTGCGTATTTTTATTAATGAATTCCTGCACAACGCCACTAAATAGCTTTGTGCAAAAAAAACGGTTTTATTGGTTACTATTATGATGTTTTATTTCAAAATTTGCTCAGCGGAGCAGCCAATAAAGGAGGAAATATAATCAACTAAATAACTTTTTTATTAAATTAAGACTGAAAAAAAGAGCAATCTGCTCTTTCGTAGAAAGCCCCTGTATCTGTAGGAACCAATAATAGCGAGACCTCCATGCTGCGTGGATCACACATAAGTATTATAGAGCGCCAGATTCCGTACGTCTCTTACAACGATCGGAGAATAATAATGTAACGATATTATCAAAATTAACAATAATATCACCGAAGGTTCAGTCTAAAAAAAAAAAATGTGCATACCGGGCAACAAAAATGTATGAAACGTTGCGGAAAAATTCTTATTGCTTGTCTTGTATAATGTTGTGACGGTATATAATTTCAAAGGCCATTAAAAAATCCGCCCGGCAGACGGCTTTTCAACAAAACGAATCGTTCCAGTGTTGGATTGTAGTCTGATTTATTTATGAGACAAGAAAGCGGTAAATGCCGCGGTGCGATTATTCGGTTGAAAGCGTAGTATTGTGAGCTGAGTGTCAGCTCTGCGCGCCGGGAAACCTCACACCTTAATGCATTACTGTAGTGTAAGTAAAGTGAAACGTCTTCATAAATCATCCTTTCCATCGGGCGCCTCGGCTTTTTGTTCAGCTAATTTGCGGTTTGTACTTCTCCGTTTCGGCCCTGTGGGTTTACTTACACATAACCCTTTCAGTGCCAGTACTCGCCCCGCGGGCAGAGAGCGCTCACCCTGCGTAGGAAGGGGAAGTTTTCCTGCAGTGTGTTTTGGGCTGACGATGGCTGATTGCCCGTGGTTCTTGCTTTCTCCTCCTTGACATTGAGGAGCAGGTTGAGACCGGGTTCCTGGTAATACATTGACTTTTACGGCATTTATTCTCGGTAGCAGCCGCCGTTCCACCAACTCGTAAAACACTTCTAGCACTAAGTCAGCGTTCGAGACGTCAGATCCTTCCCAGAAATAATTCTTTAATAAAGTAAAAATGTGCCTCTCTTTACACTCTTAATGGGAAGCAGAAAACGGCACTTATTGATTGTTGCCATAGAAACAGCACAATGTCAGCAGGTCTATGTAGTCTTCTATATGCCCTAAACAGGTTTTGCAGGATTGTAGATCTGGAATCATCTGATGTTTTCTTTTCTGTACAGCTCTGGTATGGTTAGAGTTAACTTGATGAGCTTTTATCCCCCCCCCTCCCGAGTACATTTTTTTAAATTTTGCATGAAGTCCTCTGTTTCTTTTCCCTGCCTTTTTCAACTGGTAAAAAAGCGCTCCCTTTGGAATCCAAGCTCTCCGCACGCTGGGAGCGGGGTCTTTATTAGACCCTCGTCAAGTCACCTTATGTGCCAAAATAATAATAAAGGGGCAAACATACGCGGGATAATCCGCCAAATCCTCTGTGAGGGGGGACGACTTATACATTTAAGGGACCTCTCAGCTATCATTTGCGTTAAAGTGCATATGACGGCTGGAGCGTCCCTTTAAGTAAACTTATTAAAGGCAAGGTTTGCCAAAATCATTGCCTTAAAAGACAGGAAAAAAAGCCCATTTATGTGAATGGTAGTTTTAGTTAAATGAATGTAGTTACGCGGTGTGGTTATGGCAGCTCCCCTTTAAAGCGATGAGCGCTCCCGGAGAGCCGGTCCCGTTTCTTTTTTCCCCGGTTGCTTCTGTGAGTCCCCGACGGTGCGAGGCAGCAGGTTTTGCGTAGATTAACAAATGTTTAAACTCGTATTCTCTGCGCCAAAATCTCCTTCCAAACGCGTAAACTCCAATGTTTTAATGGCGATCTTATCGTCATGGAAACCAGCTTGTTGGGCTATTCCTTTGGTTGCCAAGGAGTTAAGAGTTTTCATTTTTATTCATTTATTTATTTAACTTAGCACTGAAACGTCATTTTATGAATTCTTTCTTCATCGGCTTCCCGCACGTGTCTTGCAGGTCTCTTATGTGATTAGAGATGAGGTAGAGAAGTATAACCGCAATGGCGTGAATGCGCTGCAGCTCGATCCTGCGCTCAACAGGCTCTTCACGGCCGGACGGGACTCCATCATCCGGATATGGAGCGTCAATCAACACAAGGTGAGGTTCTGCAACCCGACTAAAACCCTGGGCTGCGTGTGGATTTCTGATTTTGTGTTTCCTGTAATGATGCGCGCCTTACAATTAGAGGGTCTAGCTGCAAATACTGTATATATAAATAAAAATACTACTGTTCAAAAGTTTGGGGTCACTGGGGTTTTGGGAAAAAAGCAAATTTTGGTTTATTCATTCAAGTAGATCCAAGATCCAGCGCAGGCAGGGTTAATGTTGTAAATTACTATTGTAGCTGGAAATGGACTTTTAATGGAATTAATGGCCCTTTATCACTCCCACACTCCTGTGTTCCAGTGGCCCTTTATCACTCCCACTCCTCGTTCCAAGGCCTTTATCACTCCATCACTCCTGTGTTCCAGTGGCCCTTTATCACTCCCATCACTCCTGTGTTCCAGTGGCACGTTGTGTTCGCGGATCCAAGCTTGATTATTGCTTGGTGTGGATGGCATGGGCACCCCGTGCTTACCGCATAACCTTATAACCGTGTGGCATGATTTTGTGCATCTGTCATCCATAAATGTATGTTTTTTCCATGACCTTCCAACTCCAGAATTTCAGTCTGATTTATACATTCTGCAAGTACAGTTTTCCTGCTTGTTCTGGTTCATAACGGGAGAGACAGACCGCATGGACTACCCGGTAGCATCGTTTTCAGTCCATTTATCTGTGGTATGAGGAGCTGGTCTTAGACCCTGTGCTAATAATCCACGCTCTCCGTGATAGGTCTTCCGCAAATGCTTAATTTCCCAAAAATAGAATAAAAAAGATTTATTTTACAGAATAACGTTATTAACATATTTTTGGAAATAAATATGCGGTGGCTCGGTGTTCTCACTGTGCAGAAAGTATATAAATCTCAATTCCACGTTATTTGCTTTATTTCCTTTTTTTTATTTTTTTTTATGAAAGGCGAACATTGCGTTTAGCGATAAATCGACCCAAAGCATTTTGTTGGCGCAGGATTCCCGTAAAAGTGTTTATCTGCTTTCATTTTCCATTTAAAAATCGGTCAGCAAAATGTTTGCTAAAAGCTGCCGTTCTGGTTCTTCTGGGAAGTAATCCTTTACATTTAATGCATAACGGCTAGTAACTCCGCAGAAACCTTAAACCGGATCTCCTGCATGTGACATATATCCGACGTTTACAGGTTAAAATAAGATATATACACGTGTAGACCATGGAAGCAGTCTCATAATTATTCCTCCCCAATAAGGGTGCGAAGAATGGAGAGAACTTTAGGACCAGAGACCTTTAGATAATGCTATTTATACCTTATTGAGACCCAAATCTTGGCTTCCCAGAGGGAAAATAGTCCCTAACTTTAAAAGTATGCGTCTCCAAAACAGTTCTCCTTATTAACAAGCAATGTATACGTTAAATCATGTTCGTTACAAGAGCATCTGGAGACGTTACATGCCTTTGTGTGATTTATTGTCTGTTTTAATCTTTCTTTTTAGCAAGACCCGTATATCGCGTCTATGGAGCATCACACGGACTGGGTGAACGACATCGTCCTCTGCTGCAACGGTAAAACCTGTAAGTATTTTAGTTTCGTTTTTTTTTAGACTGATTTATTATTTCAGATATTTAGGGGAGGAAAAAGACATCTTTTAAAAAGCCATATAGACATATTTATAAATGTAGCTTAATTCTGTGTATGATTTATTTGCATACATTTTTGGAAAAGTCTTCTAACTTCCTTGAATATTCTTAACATGATCTGCCAACAGATCTGCGTTTGGCAGTGGATTCCATATCTTAACTGCCTTATCTGTAAGGGATTTAGATATGAAATCCTGTCCAATGTAACATTAAACCATCCCGCTGTGTGGGTTACCTATGAAGTATTGCCCTGGGGTATTTTATATATTTAACCTAATGCTTTAGTGTTGGGGTCTCTGGTCTGTATTGATATCTTGTGCCTTAATTCCAGTTATCCAGTGCTTCAGAGAACCAAATCTTAATGTTATTACTGTTGTGGCTGAGGGTCATGGGAGTTGTGGTTCAACTTCTGTTAGACTGTAACCCCAGATTGTATGTAGGGACCATACACAGTTTTGCCGTGGATTAAATGCTTGTTTTTTATTTTATTGTTTTGTTTCAGAAATGTTTAGTTATCTTAACATGTTGCTTGATGCCTTTTGCAGTAATATCTGCGTCTTCTGATACAACTGTTAAAGTATGGAACGCGCACAAAGGATTTTGCATGTCCACCTTAAGAACGCACAAGGTGAGAATGTTTACCTGTAACCAGGTTGGTAACAAATGTGTCGGTCGTTAGATTATGTACAAGCAAGAGATTCAAATAATCTTTCCTTAAAGGGACAGCTTAATGTCCTTGGCAATAACGTATATTAAAGTACTCTGTGAGTAACCTCAAACCTTTCACAAGAGAAATAAGAATATAAAAATAAAGCTCTTAGCCGACAGAGAAGTCGCAGTCCTTCTGCAGCCACTGCCGTTTTACTTAATAATCTGACTGTTCTTGCCATTGATTGGCTGCTTGAAGCTGTCAATCAGTGGCAGAAAAGTGTCAGCAATTTCCCCAAACGCGCCCTGGGGTCTGAATAGACCCCCTGACCACAGTATTCACTGGAGCTGGCTGGAGACGACTATATAACGTCCAAGGTATTTAGCTGAGTGGTGGAGAAAGGGAAACTACGGAATCATCCATCCATCTCCAACACAGACCACACAGCTATCACATTCATTAAAGCGCAAATGATGGCTGACGTGTCCATTTAAATCCTTCTTGACTTCAAAAGGCGATCAGATTTCTCCTTGGATCAAGAAGCTCTCAAATATTAATGTTTATTCTATAAATTATAGCCCTGTATGTTCTGTTTTTACCCTTTTTGAAGGCATCCGTTGTATCTGATAGAACTTCTCTCTCAGCAGTGGATTCCATACCTTTACTGCCCTCACTGTAAAGCATCCCCTTCTTTGTTGTGGATGAAATCTTCTCTCTTCCCGTCTGAGAGGATGACTTCTCGTTCTTCATACATTTCTGTTAACGAAGAGCTCTTTTTATCGGCCCCGCACATATTTATACAGCATAATAATATCCCCTCTGAGATGCCGTGTGTCTAGCGTATATATAGATGCAACCTGTCTGTCATCATAATTAAGATCTTCCAAATCACAGATACCTTGCTGTTCTTCTAGCAGAGGCAAAAGAAGACATAATTAGTTTGAAGACCTCGTTATGCTTTATTTTTCGGTTGTGATTGTAGCGCTCACGTTGTCGTCTTTTTATGTTCCCTAGGATTATGTGAAAGCGTTGGCCTATGCAAAGGATAAAGAGCTTGTAGCATCTGCGGGGCTGGACAGGCAGATCTTCCTGTGGGATGTGAACACCCTGACTGCACTGACTGCTTCCAACAACACGGTGACCAGTATGTAATGGCCTCAGCGGCCGATTCGCAGCATGTGATGTGCTTCGGTGGCAGGACTTTGCATTACGGTCCTTGGCGAAAGGTTGTATTTTCCTGACATTGTCTGAATCCTGAAACCTTTTTTTTTTTTGTTAGCTTCCTCTCTGAGTGGGAACAAAGATTCCATCTACAGTCTTGCCATGAATCAAATGGGGACAGTAATTGTGTCTGGCTCAACAGAAAAGGTAACGTAGTACGCAGGGAGGATCCTGCAACCAGAGACCGCTGTTTTTTAATGTGTGTGTCCCCAAACAGAAATGGCAAAAATAGTCACAGGGGATCCTCCTACCTACACAGTTTTAAAAATCATACAGATCTGGTAATCATGTTTTATGTGTGTTGCTTACGTCGGGACATTTATTCAAATCTGGGTTTTCCCCAAATTCTATTTGACCAGGAATCAAAACCTGATTTGTCAAAGTAATCTGGGAAGTCAAACCAGCGACATTATTTACAAGCCATGTTTTTCCCCAGATTGCTTTTATTTAAACTATTCATTTAGTGATTCCTCACTCTGTGTGTTTTTTTTGTGTTATAGGTTTTAAGAGTCTGGGATCCAAGGACTTGTGCGAAACTGATGAAACTCAAAGGCCACACCGACAACGTGAAAGCTCTGCTTTTAAACAGGGACGGCACTCAGGTAACCAGACACTGGCAGAGCTTCCAGCCAGCCTAAAAAGTTAATACACGAAGGCAAATTACTACTAAAAAGAGCAATCTACCCCCGGACTTACATTCTAAACTATCATAAACGTTTATACGAGACGACTCCATGAAAGCCTGTTACATAGGCTTGGTTCCAGAGTCGGGGTCTGTAGCTTTTCGCTACAAGGGAATAAATTTGTGAAAATATTCGTAAAAAAAAAATATTACCATATGACCCAGACTTAATGCATATTTTTTTATTATTTTTACCAAATTGCAAATGGAATCAAGACACTGAGACATTCTCTTTTGATATCAATTAATTATTTGACATTTGATGCTAATAGCAAAGAATACCAAGAATACGGTCCTCCTTGCAACCCCCTGTATATAGTTTATCAGAGTTGGATCTATCCTGTTGCATTTTTAACTCAAATCTCATTTTCAGTGTCTTTCAGGCAGCTCCGACGGGACGATCCGTCTGTGGTCTCTGGGCCAGCAGAGGTGTATCGCGACCTACAGAGTGCATGATGAAGGTGTTTGGGCTCTCCAGGTCAACGAGGGCTTTACTCACGTCTACTCGGGAGGAAGAGACAGGAAAATATATTGCACGGACCTGAGGAATCCTGACATTCGATTGCTCATCTGTGAAGAAAAAGCACCAGTTCTAAAAGTGAGATTCATTTACATTTTCTTTCAATCCATTATGCTATGAATGCCAAACTTCCTCTGCTTACAGACCTTTGTGTTTAATGTAATAAACATTGGACCCGATAACACCTTAGTTCACAATCTACCTATAAACCGTTCTCTTTAACATAAATCTAATATGATAGTGTGGGCTGTTAGCTGCATATTGTAAATCCTTTCACGTGGGCATTAGTGAAATAAAGAAAATATAACATAGCATACACTCTGCATGTAATAAAAATCATGTCTGCATGTTCTGGGAAGGATACTAAAATATATACCTCACATGGAAAATATTCCAGATTACACATATATTAAACAACCAAACTCTCTTGCTGTTGTATGACATTTGAGTTCCGTACAGCTAACCCCCGCTACCTGTGTTTAATTTCAGATGGAGCTTGACCGGTCTGTGGATCCTCCTTTGGCTTTGTGGGTTTCAACAACAAAATCTTCTGTGAATAAATGGGTAAGGGGCTTTTTTTGTCTTTTTCCTCTTCTATTCTGTCTTTATGTGTTTGGATCATTGGATCTGTGGCTCTCAAACTCTCACGTTTACTATATGGATGTGGCTTTAGCCTTATGAAACAAGACTGGTTTTTGATGTCTTTCAATGCTTTACTTGAGCTCCCATTGACCTCATCAAATATTAATCATGACATGTTTTTCTTGTAGCCTATCAAAGGTATTCTGAACTATCGCACATCTGGAGACTATGAAAATGACTGCAGCACACCGATGAGTCCCCTCTGCTCACAGCCAGACCAAGTCATCAAAGGTAATTGCCGATAACGTGTTGCATGTGAAAACAGCATGTCTGACTAAAATCTTTGATCGTTCCAAGCAAGCTCATGGCAGAGCATGACTGGCAGCCGATGGCCTGGGGATGCCCAGCTCCTATCTATGGATGCCCAGCTCCTATGCATGGATGCCCATGCATTTTAACTGCTCCACAGTAACGGTGAAACATTATTTGTGTATAAAGCAAAAATTTAAGTCTCTTACTGCAGGGATCGACAAATCCCATGAGTCTCTCCACATGAGTGTGGAGAGGAGCCCCAACCCTCCCCTGCTGCCTGATCGCTCCATGAGAGCGACAGTGCAGCGTTAACCCCACATTTGTGGCATTGCAGGGGTTAACATTTGTCCCCACAAGCTTGTGGGGACTTAATATCAGTCAATGTTGTGCACTAATGGAACATCAGCATTGAAAGAGTTAAAAAAAAATATAAAAAAAAAATAAAGAACAAAAAACTGCACTGACCTGAAAGGGTGCTTCCAGGTCAAATGCTGTGAGTTTAGTAAGTGGGCTGATGATGATAATTTTGTATGTGGGGTGTTCCTGTAATCCGCAGATGTAGGTGAACAAGACGGGATGTGTTCTGTACAGTAGTACATAACCTTTAACCGTAAGCAACAGGGAAACTGTGGCAAAAGCACCGAAAATGAATGCTACGGCTAAATTTAGCAGCGATTGATTGACTGCGTTTGGGTTGTCTGCCTTTTTTAGAATTACATACTTCTATGGGTGATTCATGAGATTTTCGTACTTTAAGTCCTCGCAGATTTTTTTTCTGTAAAACATGGAGCATGTGTTGGACAAACATGGTGGGGGGAAAAAAGCACCAGCCTTTTGGTCATAAAGGAGTTAAGCAACCTGTTTTTCAGTTTGCCCTTCAGCCCTCTGGCACTGATAAGTATATGGAAGTGCGAAACCTGCCAACTCTCCACCCCGCCTGTCACTCTTTCACACGATCAGGGTGGAATAACCAAATGCATGGGGTAGTTTTTATTTCAGGATAATAAGTTGCTTAACGAACATTTAGCAATGAATTACCCTGCAAATGTGAGTGTTCGTTATTTCTCTTTCCTCTAGGGGGCGCCAGCATTATCCAGTGCAGCATACTCAATGACAAGCGCCACATCCTTACCAAAGACACGAACAATAACGTCGCTTACTGGGACGTTCTAAAGGTAAGTTACGAGAAGATCAGCGGCCGCTTCCGGCACTCAGTTATTCCCGACAACCAAGCAGTATCCATGATAACGTTTCACGTTCTGTATCCTCATCGTGTGTTAATGGAACTTATTGCAACTGCATTGGGCACGAAAGGATAAACCCTGAACCTAAACACACTATGTAGTAGTTAAAATCTGGTGGCTCAGGGTACCTGATGTTTAGTCAAATGTGTGAATACCCGCATGGACACAGTATACCTTGTCATATTTTGTTTACAGGATGGACATCTTTACATTCAGATATCTTACTTTGTAGCAAATGTTGCACCGACCTATTATCTGCACGGACCAGCGATGAATCGCGAAGGTCCTTGCCGAGACCGGTCGCGCTCATAACAAATGTTTAATCCCCAAATGTCTTTTACTTTCAGGCGTGCAAAGTTGAAGATCTGGGCAAAGTAGATTTTGACGAAGAAATTAAGAAAAGGTTTAAGATGGTTTATGTTCCAAACTGGTTTTCTGTAGACCTCAAGACTGGGGTAAGCGTTATAATATTTTCCTTATTATTAACGTATGTGATTGGATGACGATCTATCGCTCTATGGTGCACTTGATTATTGAAAGCTCAAATTTAAGGGACGCTCCAGCCATCCTATGTACATTAATTCACGTGATAGCTGCGCGGTCCCTTTAAATGTTCATTTCATCTGTATTGCAAAGATTCTGCAAAATTCCCCCGTATTTATACCGTCCCGTACCCCCTAGCTAAATGCCTCTGCAGAAATCCCACCGCAGATGATATTTGGCTTTAACTAAAAGGGAACAGACACATCTGATGTAAATAAGCAGGAGAAAATAAAAAAAGGATATGAAGAAAATTGCACTTTTACATGTTACATTAATTTTTTTCTTATTTTACTTAAAACGTATAATTGTATAAAAGCTCCATGTATGGGGTCTGGCTTTGGAACAGTCGCTAAATGTAATTTGTAAGCCAAATGTTAATATTTATCGAGCAGATACTATGACTGGGAAGCGGTGTTTGTTCGGAATTAATTGATCTCCGCAGGGATCTGTTCTGAGCGGAATAGGAATCCGAGGAAAGTAACCTCACCTGTTGCTTCACAGTCTCCGTTCGCAGCACTACTTTGAATGATTAGAATTCATTAAAGCCCCGTCTGTTCTGGATTTGAAGCTCACCGCGATGCCCTCTTTTGATTAACAGATGCTGACGATTACTTTGGACGAAAGTGACTGCTTTGCAGCGTGGGTGTCCGCGAAGGACGCCGGCTTCAGCAGCCCCGATGGATCCGATCCAAAATGTGAGGTTTGAGATGATGCAGTATTGTCCCAGGGATGGAGCTGCCTTCATAGGACATAGAGGGGGGTCTCTTTACTAAAGGGACAGTTTGCAAGCTTTTTAACTTCACTATACATTATGAAGGTACGGCCCCAGTGAGCTTCTGCTGAAGGAAGAGCTTCGCTGGCCCTGTATAATGTATAGTTAGATCCGTGAGAGGCTTCAGTCTCCTCGCCCTTTGAATGATGTACTATACAGGGCCAGCTCAACCGTTCTTGCAGGATAAACCCGTTGGCCGTTCATAATAAATAGTGAAATAAGAGGCTTAAAAGCACAACGCCTGCAAACTCTCCGTTTTGTCAATTAGACCCCAGAGAGTCAGAATTCATTAAGTCAATAATTTAGCAGTAGCCTTCTAAGCATTTGCTTGAAAAGAGAAGTCTGTAATAAGGTGAATAAAGTTAACAAAATATATCTACTAAAATGCCGTGTGCTTTTAAAATGGAAGGAATCCCACGTGTGCTGCTCTGTAGCTAAAACGTGGCAGAATTCTATTTTATCTGAAGATCCTATTAAATCTTTATACAGATAACATGCTATTCCTGTGTCCGCACTCACAATCACATGCGAACGCGGCATGGGAAGACTTCATGTTATGTCACCCTGAATAGCACCAAGTCTGCAAATTGTAGCAAAATAGACTGTTGTGTGCTTCTCAAAAACATGTACTTTTGGCCAATCCTTGTGGTTTTTTGTGACTGTATGTAGTGACTAAGGAGGGAAATTGCAGGTAAAATACATACTAGTAATCGTTTGCGTGTTCCGAAAGAGGTGAAGGGAATGAAGATGTTTCTAGGGACCGGTTCTGTAAGTGGAGACGGCCCTAAAATACGTCGTTTAACCTTAATTTAGCTGCGCGTCTGCCTGATTTCTGAAACTTACAGGGAATGTTTTCCTTATGCAAATTGTATAATAATCTGACCGATTGTCTTCTCAGTGAACCTCGGGGGTCTTTTGCTTCAAGCGTTGCTTGAGTTTTGGCCAAGAACACACGTTAATCCTATGGAAGAAGAGGAGAACGAAGTAAATCACGGTGAGAATTCTTGTGTGTTTGTTTTTTGGGGGTTTTTTTTACTTGTTCTTCACTGATGGCTTCACACACACATTGTGTTTCTGGTGTTTGTGGCTGGTTTCCATGGCAATGGCCCAAAATCACTAGATACAGTTAAATGCCTAAAGCATCCGCTTTCTGGTCCGGAAGCTGTTTGCTCCCCTGTTGCCTGAAAAAAAAGACTCTTTAATACCCAGTTGGTGGCGTCAGGCAATATGTACTTAAGTAGTTTGTATATTTCTCTACCTTTTTGGTAAATGGCTCATCAAATACGTTATTTTTACGGTCCACAAATGCCAGGTAGTATCGTGGTCCACCATTCCACTGATTTGGTGTTCTAGATGCATTTAAACAAATCAAGCAAATGTATAGAGCAACAGAACATAAAACACTTGTGGGATATGTCTGCTTTACACCCTTCCTCCCCATACGCAAATACATTCGCAAGTGGCTGGTTTTCATATTAAACAGCAGATGAAGATCAAAGACATGGACAGAACTCCAGCGTGGTAGATAACTGGTCGTAGGGGCCAATACAGCATACGGCTCCTGAATCTAAGACCAGACCAACAACTGATTAAGATTTGAGTCTTTACAGCAGGAGAAACGGGCGACTCGACGGGGGGCCGAATTTTTTTTATGTGACACCAGATGATATGCTTAAATGGTAATCTCCACGGTTTCATTTAACGCAATCTTTTTTTCTAATTTATTAAGCAGTGGCCAATGGAGAAACTGAAACCAGGATACAGAAAGGCAATGGCTATTTCCAAGTGCCGCCGCACACACCGGTCATTTTTGGGGAAGCCGGGGGCCGCACACTGTTCAGGTAACGGAAGTACATGGCGCTTGTCTGTTTTTGCATTTCCAAAGTAAATAATTCAGTATAATTTTCAAACTCTTCAATCAGCATGTTGAAATTTTTATTTATTTATTATTATTTTGTAACTTAAAGAGCCTCCGAGTGCCTGGACTGGAGGGGTGCCTGGTGCCTTAGTTGTAATTGTTCTAGATTGTAAGCTCCTTTGAGCGGTCCAAGTTCTTATACTTGTTACACACTACTTGTTATGTCCCGTTTACCTCTTGTACGACGCTACAGAATATAAAGGTGCTGTATAGATCAATATTTTTTTTTCATAGTTTTAGAAATGGTGTGAGAGGGTGCGGGATATCCGGGGGCTTTACAGACAGCTTACTGACACCGGCCTTCATCAGTCACTCAGCACGGTGTCTGTCATGGAGGACTTTTACATTTCAACCTTTAACTGCACCCCAGTCTACTCCGTTTTCATTCCCCTCTTTATACGCGATTTAAATTACTTTTTTTTTTTTTTTAACCCTTCAGGTAGGCTTTAAACGATATCAGAGTCTTCTCAGGGCCTCTGTACGCCTATGAAGAGATTCCATTAAAAATCAGCCGTTTCCAGCTACAATAATCATTTATTACATTAACCCCGTCTGCGCTGGATTTCTGATCCATTTTATTTTAATGCACTAACTTTACTTCTCCTTGTGTCGTTTCAGGTTGCTGTGCAGAGATTCGGGGGGGGAGACCGAGTCGATGCTCCTCAATGAAACCGTACCGCAGTGGGTGATCGACATCACTGTGGATGTATGTTTCTTTTCTGTTTCTCTGAATATAGATGTTTAGCAGATGCGGTGCCGTTTAACAAAAACCCTACATCGTATAAATCCGACAGAGCATTATGATATAGCCTAAAACTTAAAGTAACAAAATTAACGCAAAAAACATTTTAAGGCCGTCTGGAGATATTTGGCCTATTCTGCCATTTTCTCCCTATGTAAAGACTCCTTACGGGCCAATTCCGCGCATGTTTAAATTCCTTCACTGTATTACCCTCTACCACTTCTGCTGGGAGGCTGTTTCACTTCCTTACATTATGTCTAGAATCCCACTGTTTAATGCCACACTGTTTAATGGTGTGTGAGGTCGTGTCTTTCAATTTCAAGTATTATGACATTTTCTTTTTTATTTGTTTTTTTTTGTAGAAAAATATGCCGAAATTCAACAAAATTCCATTCTACCTCCAACCGCATTCGTCATCCGGTGCCAAAACTCTAAAAAAGTAAGTAATTGGAAAGAAGGGTCTTTGGAGAACTTAACGTGGACCAATTTGTGTTGTTTGAAGCCTTTTTGGGGAAGCAGAGTGAGTTAACCATAGATGAATTGAATTGTTAGTCATGTTTAGTTATTTTTACGCAAACTGACTCATGTGAGAGAAAGTTTTCTTTTAAGCCAAAGACAAATATCTTTAGTTCCTTTTATCATGTTTTTTTTTTGTTTTTTTTTTTAATATATATTTTTGTCTCGCTTCTTCTTCCGTATCTCGATGGAACCTCAGTATTGTTACTAGAACGTCCCTCAGTGGATATTTTGTTGCCGTTTATCCAGGGACCGGCTGTCGGCGAGCGACATGTTACAAGTCAGGAAGGTGATGGAACACGTGTATGAGAAAATTATCAACGTGGACACCGAATCTCAAACTACCAGTTCCTCCAACAACGAAAAGCCGGGGGAACAAGAAAAAGAGGAAGACATCGCTGTGTTGGCGGAAGAGAGGATTGAGCTGTTATGTCAGGACCAGGTAAGCAGCGCTTCATTGTATTCGTTCCCCGTTCTACTCCTTCATTCATCTTTTGACAGCGGGTCGCACTCCCCATGGACCATGATGGCCACCAACTCATCCTGGTCTTCTCTCCCCTCCGTTCTCAAACACTCTCTTTTCTATGTCTGACCACCACTTGCTAACCTACACCCCTGCACTTCCAACTACCCCTCCCCCCACAAACCTACAGCAACTTCAGTGTCTTTAACCCTCCTAACCCTAAAGTTTTGCCGTGGCACAGCCAGCCCCTAGTCCCAGATGGGGCTGCTCCTGCCGCTGTGGGCCACCCTGGGTGGATTTGATTAAAATCAAGTCGACCTGCACAGAGATCGCAGCGACTGTGCCTCATCCTCCGCAACCCAACAACAACAGTGACGCAACGCGGAAGGAAATACCCGATGGCGCGATCGGGCAGTTTGAAGTGTAACAGCTTTCCAGGTTTCATGCCGAAAGGTGTTACAGCAGATCGGACAGCAGAAAGCCGGCAATACCGGCTTCTGCTGTCAGTGGGGAGTCCAGGCTGTCAAACAACAGGGACGTCCAAAGGGGTTTCTTAATAGGCGTTTTTTGGACGTCCCGGTACGTCTATAGGGGAATGAAGGGGTTAAGGACAAACCATTGTCCTTAAGTTCTTAATTTGTCATCATTGTTGAGAATTCCACGGTATACCCAACAGCCCGACTTCGCTTCCTTTGCTTTGTCACGCTTCTGGTCGTTCGCCAAATCCAGCTGACTCATTTGGTTTTGTTTCTTAACTTCTAGGTTGCAATTTGCATTTTAAATTGTATGTAACATTTCAAATCCGTATAATACGCGTAAACACGGAAATGTCTTCGTTTTCTGCAGATTCTGGACCCCAACATGGACCTTCGAACAGTAAAACACTTCATTTGGAAGAGCGGCGGCGATCTCACGCTCCATTACCGTCAGAAGTCGACGTGAAGCCGTCGAGGAAGTCGCGTTACTGCTGCGGCGTAACAGAATAGTACTGTACAGATACCTGCTGAACTCTTACGTGAAGAGACTTGTTCGTCGAGCCAGTATGGACCTCCACGTGTCTGTCTATCCACGCTTACTGTAATCGATTAACACAATAGCCCTGGCTTCGGTCACGTTGGCGTGCGTCTGGAATGACGAGAATGAAACCTGTTGGGGTTTTTTTTTTTGTGTGATGTACAGAGTCCTAGATAAACCAGCCCTGTCTGATGCTTCCGTCACTACGCTCTTCTATTACCTATGGAACGTTTTCAACCTTTTTATTATTCAATTGGTTTGGCCTTAAAACGTCGGCGTTTTTCATTGGCCAACCTGCACCCCCACCCCACCCCCATCCATGCGCGAGTACATTCCATTCTCCTAGGACATTCAAAATCATGATAGGCCAGTAGCGGAAGAAACCATTTTTCACCCCGAAAGCTGCGCGTCTTCTGTTTTCTTTCATAATTGTTTGGTTTTTTTGTTTGTTTGTTGTAGTAAAATTGTTTCAATTTGTTCACATAGAGCGGCTCAATGTTCTTGTGAAACAAACAAACCAAGCAAAAGAACGACAAAACCTGTGTGCCCCCCCTCCGATGCTGTGCATCCGATTAAGCTGAACCCCCTTCGCCACGTAGAAAATGTGTTTGAATGGCGCGTCGCTTAAAAATTTATTAAAAATTCTAAAATTGATGATCTAATAAATAGATGTTTTCTGCACAGCAGCGCAGGGATTCTGTCTCTAGGCAGCGAATAAATCTAATATTCCGTATCGATATTAGCGCTTATATTTCGTATATAATTTGGGCTGTTTTTTGGTGTTTGGAGGAAGTACATTTTTTGCCAGTGGGAGGAGTTTATGAAGTTTATTTCTTCATTGGATGCGAGGTGCTGTTTCCGAGACTCCGCGGATAGGACTTCCACTTCATTCCACTTGGATCTCTTGATCGTGGCTGCGTTACCTTGTGTCGCCGGCAAACGTCCACTAAGAATTCTCTTTAAAGTTCACAAACCTTCACTTTAAGGAGAGAGAAACCTTCCAGAAGTTAAAGCTGCTGTTCCACCTCCTCTGCTGAAGACCCCCAAACCCCTCTCCCGAAAGCATTTTTTTTTTTTTATTGATTGTAAAATTTCGCCTCAGTCACAATTTTTCAGGGAACGCATAATTATCACGTGACACGCATGCTGGCCCTGATAGGTTGTTGACACAATTAGAAAGCGTTGAAAAAGTTGGGTCTTTTTGCGATTAGACGTTTAGAGAAACGATTTGCTTATTGTGCTAGAAAACTCAACTCCATGTCTACGTGGAACACAATCTTTAATTCAGTGGGGTGAATTTACTAAGCTCTGAGGGGTTTCTTTTGTAAAGCAAGAGCCTGCTGGAGAGTTGAGGATTCCGCCCTGTATAATGTATAGTTCAAAAAGCCAACATTCAAGCCGTGTTCTACGGGGCAAACAAAGCTAAAGCGCGATGAAGAATTTTACTGGATCTCCTATTGATAGCTTCCATAAATTGTGTGTCTCCCCAAAATGCGCTTTTTTTGGTCGTTTCCCTAACCAAGGGCTGGCTTTTCCCTCCTCCTCCTAGAAGGCCGATCCGAAACCCCGTTCTGTACAGATAACGTAACGGGTTCCGGTCAATTCCCCGCGAATGATAGCTGCCGCCGGCTGATTTATCATAGAAAAGTCTTGGTTTCATTCCTGTAATATAACTTGGCATGTAGTATTTTGTTTTCTCTTTGTTTAGGAAAATTGCGTTTTTTAAAAAAAATAAATGATGAAATTACCTTAATTAAATAGCACGCATAGAAATTCTGTTCTATTGATTACCGGAGGGGAATGTTTCTGCCTTATTCAGTATATAGGAATCTCTACAGCCCTGTTGGATCTGTATGTTTAAAAAAAAAAAAAAAATTCCTTTGGGCAATTACCGTAATGAAATCTTATATATATTGTTTTGTTTTATGCAAAATGTGTCTATTCCACCATTTCCTTCAAATGCTGTGTAATATTGGGGAACATGCAGAGGAGTTAAATGAAGTGTATTTTATGGTTGTATAGAATAAAATATTTGATTAAAAATTCTTTATCAATTCTAAAATGTGTATGCCTGGTGACTATTTAAGCAAAATACAATTTATGTTAATAATAATAATAATAATAATAATTAAATCTGCAAGCCAATGGGCTGGTTGGGGGATTCATAAGGGCGAGAAAACAATTTGAAAGATGGCCGGAGGGTCTCTTTAAACCTGGTTGGCCAAAGTCTATCTTTCCAGTTATAGTTAATTTATGCAAATGCGTTCAAGTGAATGTTTAATAATAATTGGGCTTCACAGGTGAGAAAGCTGGCGGTATAAATCGCTTACCCCACTCATTAAATTTCCCTAATTAAAGCAATAATTTGTACCTCAATGCTATATTCATGATTGCTTTTTATGTGTATCCAGCCCATTCCTGGATCCATCAGCACCACCTCTGTATCTAAAGCTATCCTGTCCACTTTAATGCATAGGACAGCTGAGGGGTTCCTGTATATTTTCGTGATGTCTCTCCCCAGCTAAGGGCCGCGCATGAGATATGTTCAGCCGAACTCATCTCCTGGCCTATGATATACTCGGCACCGGTCGGCTCTCACATGGGCTACGTTAGCGTCGCAGGGGAATAATGAGACTCCATGCGCGGAAAGTTCTCCAATTGATTTTAATGGGAGTGCTCTGCTGACTCTGATCGGCCACCAAACCACAGACGAGGGGTGGGCATCCGCAGCCCTAAACTCTCCCTTAAATGAATCGCTGGGTTTGGAGTAGATTGGGGCTCAGATAACAGAGCGAGAACACAGAATACAAGAACACAAATGTCTAACATGCAGCTGCCTTTTCTAAAATGTCATTTGGATCTGATAGGACTAATTAATACGATTGGTTGTTCCCCTTTAAAATAAAAATCCTAACTCACTGTCGGAAAACCGTTATTTCCGTTTATCGATAACGGCCGCCTGTCGTTGGAGTCACATTTCGCCGGACGGCAGCTGCTCCCAACGCATTCTGCCCTCGCTGCTCACAAGTCCCGTATAACAATGTCAGATGTTTTATTAAATGCTGGGATTGATCCTGGTCTCATCGCAGATACGGCGGTTTCTCATCAAACGGTAAAGTGCGACTTAAACATTCATCTACGTGGTTTGTCAAATATTTGTTCACATGATTTTATACAAAGCAAGAAATCTAAATTTTAAAAAATCTATTATTTCCAAGTCACCTTCTCCTTCGTTTGCTCCTCTGTTACTTCTGAAGTATCTCTGCCCTGTGCAGATGTACGGATAACGCGATACCCGCAAAATGCTGCTTACAGAAGACCCTTTAAAGGTTAAATGAATTTGTTCCTCCTTGAGAATGACCGTAGAAAGCAAATAAGCATTTTTACTATTTCGAATAAAAATTCACTGACACCGATTCTGAGATTAATAAACTTTATTATATATAATCACATTTTTTTCTATTTCATCAACCTTAAAGCAGGTTGAAGAGGGCAGTGGCGGAACTACCGGGGTCGCGACTGCGACCGGGCCCTGGAGTTCTGCCAGTTAGGGGGGCCCAAGGGGTGCTGAGCGGTTGCTCGGCAACTCTTGGGGCCCCCCTGACTGACAGAAATCCAGGACTCCTCTGCTCCCCGCCGCTGCTTCTGCCGCCGCTGCCCAGAGTGCAGTGTTGGGCGCGTGAGGCGTTTGTCTCGGGTGCCAGCGCTTCACGCAGAGCGCCGCGTATGACGTCATATGCTGGCACTCAGCAGTGAAGCGCCGGCAACCGAGACAAAAGCCTCACGCTCCCAACCCAGGAGGTGACGGGAAGTGACCTACAAAGGGGGGAAAGGAGGGAGTGCGTCAGATCGTGAGCGGGGGGCAGTAAAGGGAGTGGGTAGATCGTGACGAGGGGGGGTAGATCGTGAGGGGCGGGTAGGGAGGGAGTGGAGATCGTGAGAGGGGGGTAGATCGTCGTGGGAGGGGGTAGATTGTGAGGGGGTAGGGAGGGAGGGGTAGATCCGTGGGATAGATCTGTGCAGAAGGGAGGTAGGGAGGGAAGAGAGGGAGTTGTGAGAAGGCTGGGGGTAGGGAGGGAGGGGGTAGAATTGTGAGAAGGGAGGTAGGCGAGGAGAGGGTTTAGATTGTGCAGAAGCGGGGGTTAGGGAGGGAAGAGGGAGATACGTGAGAAGGAGTAGGGAGGAATGAGGGTAGATTGCGAGAAGGGGGGGTAGGAGGGAGCAGGGTAGATAGTTGAGAAAGATAGATGGGGGGAGGGCCCTTAACAGATTCTCGCACAGGGGCCCTGAGGTTTCTAGTACGCCCTGGAAGAGGGGCGCACTCTGGACTCACCAAAGAGTCATTCTCCAGCCCGCAGGATTAGGAAACACCCATCTTTGGAGCGAAACCTATGAGGGCCCATTGGCTGGAAAGAACTGCCCTCCCTTGGGCTTAAGAGCGGTTAATTCTACTTGTAGATGGGGCAAATTCCATTACAAATTAAATATACAATACACGATGATAAACGTCGATCTGCGGAGTTTTTACATCTTCAGATCTCTGCCGGGAGCCGACACTTCTGCGAATCTCTTTGCCGGAGAGCCGACACTCCGCAGATCTCTTTGTCAGGCGGCCAGCAGGTTTGACATGGTTCTCGCTGCTGTAGATGCTCCAGAGTGACGGCTTCGCTTCTGTGTGGAGAGCTGTGCACCCTCTGCTATGACATCACAATGGGAGGGAAAAATGAAAAACTTTATTTACACACTCACACGTTTACAAAAATGTTAGATATTATAACCGGCACTGGGCATGGCCGAGAATGGTTGATGTGGGGGGAAAAAGCTATCAATAACCTACAAGCTGCTAAGTTTTATCAATCAATGCAGAAGAGAGAAGTTTACTGCTGACAGGATGGTAGAAAAGTGGAACAGACTCCCAGCAGAAGTGGTGATGGGTAAAACAGTGAAGGAACTTAAACAGACATGGGATAGTCTTATGGCGGGAAAAACCGACGACTGAATGGGGCCAAACCGGGTTTGATCTGCCGACACGCTCCAGGTTTCTGTGTTTTTATGTTTAAATAAAGAAATATATAATAATTTTGCAAAATGTTTATGTTTTGTTTTTCCCCCAGGTGCTATTAATCGATTTACATTTTTTTATTTAAATCTCCCGTGCCGTGTCAGCTGTATGAATGGCGGGCTCTGCTAAGCATGCTGAGAATTGCAGTAGCCGGGAGCTCCGTCTTCCCTCATCATCATTTCCCAAACTCAAACATTGTTATTTCCTGGAGCCCGGAACAGACTATTTACACAGACACGGGGGTGTCCTGCCGCTGCGTGAGGTAATGTATACGGAGTAACCCGCCCCCCTCAGCTCGGGGTATCCTGTCAGCGGGGCGCTTATTAATAAATACAGTTATTATACTTGTGCGAGCGGCCCTTGGGAGGGGATTTTGTAAGGAAAGCTTTGAGCGTTTGGTTACAACCCCCCCCCCCTTCCCGAGTGAGGTGGTAGAGTCCGGGTCGGTTCAGTTTCGGTTTAGAGAGTTGCGGGACGAGGGCGAGGCTTCTCCCTTCAGTCACCGCGAGCAGGAGCAGGTGAGTGAGATCGGGGTGAGCGCGCACTGTACGGAGTGGGAGTGGGGGCACACACACTGCGCTGAAGGGAAGTGGGTTGGGGAGGACTGAGTGTGAGTACACACTGCACTGAGTGGGGTTTTTAGTGAGCTCTGGTGTAATCTCTCCATCTGAAAGTGGCCGGGTTAGTATTAGGGCTGTGGGGTGTAGTGGCGGCAGTAAAGAACTAGCTGGCCCCTCTAGTCTGACCTCTTTTGTCTTTGGTACTTCTGCTGGAAGTCTGTTCCTGGTATCTACTACCTTTTTTAATTGATAATTTTTGTTGTAAAGTCATCAGAGTGAGGAACGTCCTGCGCCAGCGGTGATGATGAAATAATTCCTTCTGTATGAGATGCCGGTGATGGGCTGTATGGTGACGCCGCGTATATATTGTTTACCGGCCGGGGTATATATGTTGTTTGTATGTGACGGGCGGGTACAGCGAGTCGGACGCAGACGATAAAGTTTATTTAAAAAAACATTTTGGGCAAAATAATCACCAGGATCCTTTATTTACTTTATGATCTCACTCTACAGAGTTAACGTATATATTATTATAAAGACAGAATGTTCCGGCAGATCGGCCCCATCCGGCCCCCGTCTCGTCTGCCCGTTTCTCCTGCTGTAAAGACTCAAACCTTAATCAGTCGTTGGTCTCGTCTTAGATTCAGGAGCCGTATGTCTGTCCCGCGCATGTTTAATCCCCTCGCTGTATTACCCTCTACCACTTCTGCTGGGAGGCTGTTCTACTTATCTACCACCCTCTCTGTAAAGTAAAACTTCTTTCCAATCCATCTAAAATGTTTTGCTGTAAAGCGTTCCAATCGATTGCAGCAAGTGGTGCAAAAATAGGAGGGGCAGCTCTGGAGCTGCAGCTTCCTCTTAAGGTGATTTATTCTTTTTTTTCTTCCTCCTGGATGACGAATGCGAACTGAAGGATTCACGCAGCGTGTTAATGGGCGTTCTATGGGGCACACTGACACACACTGACATACATACGCACACACACACACACACCCACTGAGATACACACACACACTGACGCTGACAGACACGCACACTGACACACACACGCACACACACACACTGACGCTGACAGACACGCACACTGACACACACACACACACACTGTTGCAGGTGGGCAGGCTGCGTGCCGTGGATGTCACAATCTGTGTAAACTTGTCTTATCACGCGTGGCGTGTGTCCTGTGTTTCCCCCCCGATGCCCGTCGCGGTTTCCCAGGTTTCCTGTTCTTGGTGACGGGGTATTTCTGGCCGCCGGGGGATTGCGTAAGAATCATGAATGTGTCGGAGTGCGGCGACCCCCCGGAGATGAGTCTTTAGTTTGTGTTTCCGGGGGGTGATGCCGAGTCTCCCGCCCGACGCCGCCCTGATTTTTAAGTGATTTTCCAGGCTGTCCGATCGGTTTTTATATTAAAGCTGCCGTTCCATCGACTCTCCTGAACTTAACCCTTTAATAATTGAATGCAGCTTTGTGGATGTCACTTCTTGTATTAGTGACTCTCATTCAGGTTTTTTTTATTATTGTCATGTGACAGGGGCGCAGGAGCTGATAGGTTGTTGCCATAGAAAGGTGAAAATACTTCAGCGTTGCTTTGTGATCAAACCTTTAGATTAAAGAGTTAAATGAGAGATCCGCTAGGGCCTATGGGTTATACAGGCTAGAGCAGGGGCCCCAGAACTGTACCCCCCTTCATTGGGTTCTCCATGCGTCTGATAAGAACGTAAATACATTTTATTTGGCGGATTTATAAAGTCGCATTAACGTCTCGTGTCGTTTCGCAGATCGCGCAGGACCGGCGACGTGATGAAGACGCGGCCGTTCTGCTCGATAAAGTTTTAAGTGTTTGCGTTGGAGGCAGGTGGCCGCGGTCCGAGCTGCGGAGCCATGGCCTGCGGAGGCGGATTGGACGGCGTGGATATGAACTCCATCCCGCTCGTTGCCCTTAATTATAACGTAAGGCAGCGCCTGTCCCTCTACCTGAACCCGAGCGCGGTGGTCGCCTCCGACTGGACGCACCTGGCCGAGGAAATGGGTTACGAGTATCTGGAGATCCGGAACCTGGAGAGAGCGGCCAACCCCACCGCGGCGTTACTGGAGGACTGGGAGAGAAAATGCTACCGAGCCACGGTGGGCGGACTGCTGGAGACCCTGAAGAAAATCGAAAGGAATGATATCCTCACAGACCTGGGACCCCTCGTAGGTGAGTAAATGTTTAAAGGGGTTCTTGATCTGCTATCTGACCCCCGATCTACTAGACAACCCCCCCCCGACTCCTTATCATTCTGCCTGTGGGGAACAGTAGAATGCCTCAGTCTTAATAACCCACGCTGGACTCTCTGACTAATGAAAGTCTATGGAGGAACGGACTTCATTAGCATTGCCGTAAAGCATCAGCTCAGTGTGGTGATTGAGCCGGGAAAGTCACCCCAAATATCACATGACTGACAGCAACGGCGGCTCCAGGTCTGCAGATAAAGGGAGTTTATTGGAACAAAACTTGTTTTTTGTCAATGCCGACAATTATGCTTATTAATGTACACGGCGCTGGGGGAGAAAGGGTCCCTTTCGGAGTATGACGGGTATACTTGGGCGGGTGATGGGCGTTTTCAGCGTCGGGTCAGGTTACTCAGTCCTGGGTCCAGCAGATAACAAAACACATTGAATTGTTTTATAAAACAAAAAAAAAAAAAACACCTCCACCGGACTCCAAGATGAGATAAAGACCCCCCTGAGACCGGAGAGCTGCTGTGTTTGGATTTCTTTACGTTCTCCCTCCGTACCTCAGACTGGGTTTAGCCGGCGGCCGATCGGCTGTAGAGCTTTCTGACACCCGCCTGACTTTTTCCGGCTGCTTTTGTTTCCCCGTCGGCCGAGTTTCAGTCCGGACTTCCCTAAAGCTGCAGATTCTCTAAATTCTGCGCGTCCTGCATGATGAAGACATAGAAACTCAGAATTTGATGGCGGAATGCGTGGTCGCCAATTTTTCCTGCTGTAGACAGGACTTTACCTTAAAATTCCGTCTCGGCCTCTGACCCTCCAGTGTAGACAACTTCCCTCCTGTCCTTTGTCCATTAAAATAGCATGACATGGATCAGAAATCCAGCGCAGACGGGGTTAATATTGTAAATGACTATTTTAGCTGGAAACAGAATATTTTTAATGGAATCTCTTAATAGCCGTACAGAGGCCCTTTATCCCTCCCATCACTCCCGTGTTCCAATGGCCCTTTATCACTCCCATCACTCCCGTGTTCCAATGGCCCTTTATCACTCCCATCACTCCTGCGGCCTAATTTGTCGGCGTGCGTCCCGTGTTGGTTCAGTTTGTGTTTCTGTGGAAGTTGAAGATCCTCTCGTGTGTTTCAGAGGCGGATTGTGAGAGATATCTGAGGAAGCAGCAGGAGATGCGTCTGCGTCCTCCCCTACAGGTCGAGACCGTGGACAGCAGCGCGTCGCACGGGATCACCATAAGTGATGATCCCACTGGTAAGTGGCTACTCCCCCTTGGAGGAAATAATCAGCCTTTCATTCAGACCGGCACCACTGGGTCCAAACACGACCTTCCTAATGATGCCGATGCGGTCCCAGTCCGGAGGTTGCCCGGTTAGTAATGGTTTGCCGTTTGGTTCCCCCGTCGGCCGGCAGGTGCCGTCCCGGAGCTGTTTGACGCCTTCATATGTTACTGCGCCAAAGATATCTCGTTCGTCCAGGAAATGATCGTCCGCCTGGAGCAGACGGACCATAAGCTGAAGCTGTGCGTTTTCGACCGCGACGTCCTCCCGGGATCGTGTGTCTGGTCCATAACCAGCGAGCTCATAGAAAACAGGTACGGAACGTCGCTTACCCGTCTTACCTATCCACGCGTCTTCCGAGGTGCCGGTCATCGTTTAATCTCCAAAGCCGGACCGAAAAGTCTGTTTCATCTGTCCCCCCCGCCATTAACGTATTACCGGACGAGGGCTTTAATGTGCTGATAACGTTAATGTCTCTGCTTGCAGGTGCAGGAAGATGGTGGTTATAATATCTGACGATTACTTGGACAGCAGAGAATGCGGCTTTCAGACCAAGTTTGCTTTGAGCCTCGGCCCAAGTACGTATAAAATGCTTTAGTGCAGAACGCCCGGCGATCTAATGTAATATGTCACGCCGGATGGCGCTTAAGTAAGGATGAATTAGAGTGGAGGTGCTGCACTCGGGCCTATGTCCTCCCCATAGTTTTAATCCCGGCATGGACAAGGGGTTTGACCTGGCCCTCCTGCCCCCTCTGCTCTGCCCCCCCCCCCTGAATTCTGCTGCTCCCCACCATGGGAAGGTAAAATAAAGAATGGAGAAATTAGATTTTTTTTTTTTTTACGTAATTTTCTCAGTAAACGCCTTTAACGTTGTGACTCCTCTACAGGTGCCAGCGAGAAACGCTTGATCCCCGTGAAATATAAGCCCATGAAGAAACCGTATCCGAGTATTTTGAGTTTCATCACGGTGTGCGACTACACCAACCCCTGCACGAAGATCTGGTTCTGGGAAAGGCTTGCCAAGGCTCTCAAGAAGTAACGAAAGGAAAGAAAATAGGTTATTTTACGATCTTCGCTCTCAGGACACGTTCTTGTAAATATTTTATATAGTTCTCTGGAAACAAAGAGTTTATAATAAAAGTAAAGTACGAGGCTACAGATAAATGTTAACTTCTCAAAGTGTAAAGGTGATTCATGGAAGTGCTGAGTGAGTGTCTTCTATATGAAAATGCATTATTAATTATTTTTAATCTGTAAAATATGTGACGGTTTGCGTGCCTTGATATTTGCGCTTGGCCTTCCAGCCCCTAGGGAAGCAATTTCCAGTTGCACATCCTGAGAAAGTCTGTGTATGGAAGATCGGGAAGAGTGCGAAGGAATTCTGCTTCCCCCGTGTTCCAAATATCAAACGCTACCGGTTCAGAAACGCACATCTGTTAAACTACAATGAGCCCCCTGCTTTATCCCCTTAAGAAACAATGTGCAGCCCCTAAACCCATTGAAAACAATGCATTTTGCACATGTACGGACTTTGTCATTAAGGGGTTAACGTACTCTCGCTTTAATGCATGTATTCTCTCTTCCGTTGCATGGATACATCACTTGGTTAATTTGCTTTGTAGTTTATTTACTATTCTTCTTGAGATATATAAAGCTCATTTTGAGATTTTTACTCTTAACTTTACATTCCACTGTGTGTAACAATGAAAAAATTTTATATATATATATATATATATATATATATATATTACACACACATATAATTTGGATTATATAATAAGGGGTTACCTTGCCTCGGTACTAGCGTGGCTCGCCTTACCAACGGCAAAAATGGAGTACTCCGTGGACTTAAAAACAAATGATGCTTTCAAGTTTTAATGCATAAATACAGTCCCCAGGGTGCTCTTTTTATGCTGTATGTGTGTATATATATATATTATACCAGTATATATTCACCTTGTGTATATAATTTCACCTTGTACACACAGCCGACACAGAATTGGTGCTTTTTAGTATAATTTTATATAAATATAATATATATTTCATATTGTTGGTAGCAGAGGGGAGTTTGTCAACTGATTCTAAAAGTATCTAATAACTTCCTTGTTTAGATGAATCAATTAGATTTTTTTCTGTGAATTATACTGTATGTGATTGTTTTAGATATTTAAATTTATTTTTCAAATATGTGCCATATTCTTGTAAGAAAAAAATGATTTAAATATACTTTGATATTTCCACTAAGTGTCTCCCTTTTTTCCCCCACATTACACCTTCACATTACGTCGTACGCTCTCGGATAAAGAAGGGTCCTGGGAGATGACATATTTTTTTTTTCTTTTCTATTTGGGCCCCAATAAATTATTACCTAAAGATTCCATCTCTCTGCGTACAAAACAATGACCTGAAACAGAAGTTTTACACAAGATTAGTCGAGACTGTTTTGCGTTCTGTAGGTGTAATACCTCCCGTCACCTGCAGGCGGCGCACTTTCATCACTAGAATAATAGTCTCGCTATCCAGAGAAAGAGAATCCGCTGTAAAGACTCAAAACCTCAATCAGTCGTTGGTCTCGTCTTAGATTCAGACGCTACGCTATCCCACCCAACCGCGCATGTTTTAATGTTTAATACATATTCAAGGCGGGACGGGAAGGAGATGAGAGGGGAGGCGAGGCGCAGCTTCATGTAGTCTTCAAACAAACGTCAGACATAAATCTATAACGATAGAGAGAGCGATATATAAATGCTGGGATGACATACGGCTCTGATCTAGCAGACAAGAACTGGATACAGATCTCTAGCATAATATATAAAGGCAGGAGACAACGCGCAGACGACAACCTAGACAGCGCGCGCGCGGCATGGGGCCGCTCTCGCTCAGGCGCAGGATAATAATGTGATTATATAAATGTTTAAGACAAATAGAGATAAAGATGAACGCTTTCATCAGACTCTCTCATGAGGGAGGTGGAATCACACTGCCGGCTTTCGCGTAACGCAACGCGAGTTGGATAGTGTGCAGGGATAAGAAGGTAAGATGATATGGAGAAGGAAGCCATAAGAAACGCTGTCCAGAATATTTAATTCATCGTGCTACCAACCGCATTAAAGAATACAATACAAGGATCACAATTATTCGTTCGTCCAAATGTTGGGGGGCGGGGGGGTCTCCGCATAAACCCCGTAAACAGATCTCATGCTTGTATTTTGTTTTTCATAGAATAATTAGAACCCCCTAATCTGCGCTGCAATCCCCCCCTTTATGTCCAACCATCGGTTCGTTTGTAACATTTTCGGCCCTCCATTTGCCGGTGGAAGAGGGGAGGGAAGGGCGGCTGTTTTATTCATTCAAATCGATTCACGTTATAAAGGAATGAAAGCAAAGCAACGTGCGAGGAGACAGCGGGTGAATGAATGAATGAACGCTACGGGAAAGGGGCGCACAATGGATTAGATCAGGATTGCCCTCGCGGACCTGGCTTTACAAAGCAGGGCGTGCATGCGCGGGAAGCCCCGGCGAGGGTAAAACCTGATTTTTTTTGGCTCCTGGCACAAAAGTTCCACGTTATGTGGTATGTTTTTGGTCCACTGAGACTCCTGAGACATTAACCCTTTAATAGCCCATTGTGAAGATTCTTTGTAGCGAGCCACCTAACATGCTACCCAAATGGCTCTAATATCCCTTCTCATGTAAGCCTTGACTTGTTGTCATTTGTAAATGGAGTCACCTGCATTCAAGCAGGGATGTCGACCATAACATACTAGTAGAAAAAGCACCAGCTGGGAGTCTTCTATATGATACCGGCGGTATAGAACGGGAAGGAGATTGGGGTAAAAACCCTGAGAGGTATAATCATGGGGCCCCACTAACTGTAATGCTGCCTTGCAGGATGAGGTTCCTATAAGCGTTTAAAAGGAGCCACCTGCTTACCCTACTGATCACATGACCAGTAATTGAATGTGACAATGTATCTTATTTAAGGATGTGTTAGCATTAATGGGTGAGTGTCCTGCTTGAACAGAGGTTGTTCTGTGATGTTTAAGCACTGCCTGTTTTGTGGTAGGCTTTGAGTTACATACACAGTGATATGGAGGGTCGCCTGAGGGTCATGGGATTTGCATTAAGCTGGCAGACAGCTATCCCCATGGAGTTGTGATACTGCTTTATTGGCAATGTTCATGCTAATGACATATTAACCAGTTATGTGCCGCATATTCCTTTGTGAGCGAAACGTATATTTAGTATTAATTTTTCTTTATATTTTTTGCCTGAGTAATTCGCTTCACGGAGTCTCTCACGGCCTCGGTATGGATTGCACTCCAGTCTGACCGTAGCGAGAGCGGAAACCCGCACCAGGCCTCCAGCCCATATCAAATATGGCGCTAAATAACGCACTACGTAACCTATCCACTGCAGCTAAATCCGCACATGTCGTTCGGTCACATGCAGCCAATCAAGGCCCAGGGAGGAAGTTAAACGAGCCAATCCGGTGTGTCCATAGGCGGGCTAGTTCAGCTTTGACGTCTTCTCCTGGCGTCTTACGCCGTCACCACCCATGTGGCCGGGGCGGCCATATTGAGTGAGGCAGAGAAGGTCTAGGCGCGTATTGTGCATGAGAATGGCTTTATATTGATTACACAGGAAGTGGTACATGAAATAGATTCTCACACCAGGAAATGATTGTGAAACAGCAACAATGCTCTAGGAACATTATTTAATTTACCATATTTGTCTTTGCTTTCCTTAGTAATGTAAAGCTCAATACCCATAATTTAAATATAATAGGTTTTTATTTTGGGTATGGAAAAGCAATAAACAGGGCTCGTGCCTTTGGTTTTGTGCGTTATTCCCACTATAAAAAAATAAAGTTTTCATCTTTCTGTACTCAGCTTGTGACTGGATTATGGGAAATCCATATTTGGGGTTTTTCCCTCCTATGCCTGCATTTTACTCATTAAATCTTATAAAATGATTAGGTGTTCTTTATTTTATCATTAGTTTCTTGTTTTTTCGTATAAATTAGCTGCTGTTGTTTCCATATCTGCCAAGAGCCCCTCTTTACAAGGGTCATTCCCTCTCCATGTGTCTCCTCCCCTGAAAAAACTTACAATAAGTCCGTATAGAACCAGAAAGAACTGTTTATAAAGTAAGACATGCAAATACCATATTTGTTCAATTATAAGACTTTTGCTCAGAAAATGATCACGTCTTTTCACTGAGGTCATGTTTTATTTAGGCCGCAGAGCCCATTTCCGAGTCGGGGCTTGTCAGTCACGCACTCACACTCGCTCTCAAAGTCTCCCTACGGCCAGCCGCTCCCGTGTCCCTGTCTGCTTTCCTGCAGCTCTGCTTCGTCTCTTGCCTCTTCTTGTTCTTCTGTCTTCATTCGCTTCTCTCCGGTATCAGCTCCGTTACACAAGTACTTACGCAAGTGGGCGGAGCCTCCGTCCACACTGTATCCCTCGATTGGAGGAATAGGGGAGAGTCTGTCCCGCTGCTGCGCACCGTGGCTCCGCCCTTTTGAAGAAGTCCTCTTTCTCTGCTTACCTTTATGCCTTATGGTCGACCCATGATCCTCTACTTTTAACGCTAGAGCGTGTTTTTGTTCATGCTTATGCACATACCTGGGAACTTCTGGGCTCCGGCTGCCTGGAGCCTTCCCCCGCGGGACGCGGTCAGGATTGCCCACTGATGTAAGGGGGCGGTCCCGTGGTGTCGGTGGGAGGTCCCCCTGACATCAGCAGGAAAAACCCCCATTTAAAGGGAAAATGGGCGGGGAGTGGGCGTGTCAAGACTCCGCTCTCGCGACCCGGAGGATTCGGATCTGGACCCAGAGAAGTGGTTCTCACCCGGCAATCTCTGGGTCAAACCCGGAGAGTTCCCAGGGATGCTTATGCATCATTCCGGACCCTTCTTTTTGTATTTTTTTCTTAAACAATACAGTCTGCATGTCATTCAAGTGCAATCTTCTAGATTGTAAGCTCCTTTGAGCCCTCCTTACTGCTTGTTTTCCGTAAGTTCAAATTGCTATGTGACGCTCTATTTGTTATGTCCTGTTTACCCATTGTACAGCGCTGTGGAATATGACAGCGCTATAAATCAATAAATAACGGTAACGGTAATAACGGTAACGGATCGGCCCAAAGAATGCACGTATTCCGTGGGGAAGTGAATCTTGATACTGTGGCTCTGTGATTTACGCAGCTGGGGGGCAAATTACTCGTTCGGCCACAAATCACATCTGCACATTCAGCACAGGGTGTCACAAAGATGAGCTTCATGGCTAGGAGCGTGGATTACCAACCACCCAGGGTCCAATCCATCTGAAGATCCATCGTAAATCACAGAAAAATATGAGGACTATTTATATATATCAACAAATAATTATAATCGTGCAAATTCCTATAGTGCCTCCCACTCACCATTATCACCATTATTTAAGTGTGTGACCACCATACACTCCAGCCCTCCCTTTTTGGGATGCGGGTAGGCAGCCCCGATGACGTTGGTGGGCGGTCTCGCTGATGACAGTGGGCGGCCCTGCTGATGAACGTGGGCGGTCCCGCTGATGTCATAGACAGTCTCGCTGATGTCATAGACAGTCTCGCTGATGTCGCAGTGATGTGGAAGTGAGGTGTGCTACAATGACATCAGCGTCTCTGATCCCGGCATTGTTGCAGGGATCAACGTGTGAGTGGAGTAAAGATTGAGTGCTACTGTCAGTGTCTGGGTGTATTTGAGTGTTAGTGTGTGTGTGTGCGTTAATGTCTGGGTATAGGTCTGTTAGTATGAGTTCCTGAGTATGCATGAGTGTCAGTGTGTGTTAGTATGAGTGTTTGTGTGTCATTTGTCTGTATTTTCTCTATCCCACCCCTCTACTTTCCTTTACTCTTTTCCCCTTTCTCCTTTCTTCTTCCTCATCCATTTCTTGTCACTCATCCATTTCTTCTCCCTCTTTTCTCTTATCCCTCTCATCTTCTTTCTTTCCTCTCTCTTTTACCTCTTATTTTCTCTTCTCTCCCTCTCCTTTCACTCATCTTTCTTTTTTACAGCCTGCCTTTTCTTTTTAAGGAACGAAATGCAAACCACGCCTCCCAGCCACACCCAGTCCCACCCCCAAGGAGCAATCCTTCAAAAACTGGCCATTAAATGTCTCGGCAAAAGGTGGCAACCCTACTTGGTCTGAGGAAGCACCGATTACAAATCAGACAGCCTTTGTTTGCTTTGTTACCATGGCGCCAGGACTAGGAATTTTTATGATCTTAGTACATACTTGTTATGTTAACATGTTTACGTTTAAGGTCGGTGTTGACGTCTCCAAACATCACTCAAGTGGCTGGTGTTATAGTCTTTCTCTAAGTAATGACAACCTTTGTTTTCTCTTATCGTATAGATCGTTAGCTCTTGGAAATACCTTGGTAATTACCTTTCTGTGTTAACAGCACGGATCTGGATGTTTGCGTATCTCAAGCTACATTTCGAGATAACGTAGGATTTGATGTTCCTTAGTGCTGTCGGGTCAGACAAATCAAAGAATGTATAGGATTTCCACAGAACGTGGAAGAGATACAGAAAAAGTCCAAAAACGGTTACCGTAACGGGAAGAGGAAGTTAAGATACCATTCCACATGGAAGCCAGGGGGGTAACTGCCAGACTTCCCCTAGTGCAGTGGGGCAAGATCCTTCTATCTATCTTACAGTTACAATACAATGCACTCCATCTGAAGAAGAGACATATGAGTATATCTGGGAACTCTCTGAGTATACCTGGGAACCCGGGGGCTCCGGGAGTAGCTCTGCTTCTCTGGTTCTCTCGGTCCCGATACGTCCCACCCCCTGCCCATTTCCCGCGATGTCAGCGGTATGCAAATAAGGTCCCGAAAGCTTATGTAATGTTACATTTGTTTCTATTTTGGACCAATAAAAAAGCAATGAAACAATAAAAAAATAGCAGCGTCTCCCATCTTCCGCTATGCATTGTAACCGGCCTATTGTGCAGTGGGGCACTGGGGGGCTTTACCGCCATAGAAGGGGATCTGCCCTCCCCTGGTCTTGTAGCGAGGGGACTGCCGCCCTCCCCCGGACCTGCTGCCCTATGGCTGGTCAGCCTAGGCCAGGATAAATCACATATAAATAATAACGCTCTGAAACTGCTTACGCTGGCTGTTGGCAGATTTCCAGATAAATTCTGACACAGAAAGCGTTCTTTGACATATAAAAGCATTATTCACGTGTCCGTTAACGGCCAATGGCCTCCTCGGAAAGCGGCCTATGGCCACATGTTTAATGCAGATACAGACTGAGCGCCGGCCTCTGTCCCAACTGTTAATAAGACCTTTATAAACCTTTATAATCTGTGTAAACGTGTAATTGAGACTCCTGCAGCACCTACATGGCGGGAGCCACCTGTCCAATGGGGCCCCCAACACCTGCTCCTCTAACCCCCTCCCCGGAGCCAGTATACCCCTAGGCTTTGGGTCTGAATGCCGGGATATGACTTTATTTTCTTGGCGCTCAGGCAAAGCAGAATGCGAGGAGAGAGAGGAGAAGAGTTGTCTCCGGCTTAATTCCTCCGTAGCCAACAAAGGTAGGTGTGTGTGGCTATAAAACGGTATGTTAGCGTGTGTAAGTATGTTACTGCATGTGTGCATGTTAGTGTGTGTGTGTGTATAAGTGTGTTAGTGTGTGAGTTATGGTAGTCTGTAAGTATTTTTGTATGTGTGTGTGTATATGTAATGGTGTAGGTATAAGTATGTTAGTATATGTGTGTTAGTGTGTGTTAGTATGTTAGTGTGTGTATCTAAGTATGTTAGTGGGTGTAAGTATGTCAGTGTGTGTGTGAGTATGTACTGTATGTTAGTGTGTAGTATGTGTGTAAATATGTTAGTTTCTGTATATAAGTATGTTAGTGTATGTAACTGTGTGTGTGAGTAGGTATGTTAAGCATGTTAGCATGTTAGTAATGGGGCTTGATCCAGGCAGCCACACGTTATGTTTTTTCGCACGTATCCAACCAGTATGGGGCCCCTAGGTATTTGCCCTGTGTGCCAGAGGGCCAGTCCAGGCCTGGAGCCACAGCCCTGCTGTCAGCAGGGTCTGTGCTGTGATTTGAAACGGGGTGAAGCGTTCATTGATGACCACGAGTGGACTTTGAATTCCTTAAAGTTTATTAAGCCTACGAGTTTTAAATGGCCATGCTTGGGCTAGTTAAACATTCACCAGAAAAGCACATTAGAAAACGGATGTTAGAGCGCCCGTGCCAAATAAATACATAACCCAATAAGATGTCGCCCGAATTTCGGGTCACTTGGGGCACTTGCACAAAGCATTAATCCCACTGTATATAATATGCTAAGCATTCCCCTCAAGGTCTAATTACATAAAACAACCCAGAAATGTTTAAAAATTACCTTCTTGTCACATGACAATTTAGTGTTCCCAGCCAAAAAAACTGAACGTAAAGGCGCCATACGATGTAAGAGGGAGAGGGAGCAGTGAGAGGGGGACAAGGATTGAATGAGAGGAGGAGAGTGAGTTAGTGTATATGTAAATGAATGGTGTAAAAGTGAGAGTGTGCGCCTGCATGTTAGTCTATGTATGTGAGCAAATGTGGTAATGTTGTGTCACTGTACGGCATTGTGTTACTGTATGGTGTTAGAGCGGCTGTGTAAGTCAGCGTATGGTGTTAGAGTGAGTGTTGGTGTATTATGATATCATGAGTGTGTTATATGGTGCTGGAGTGTGTGTGTGTGTGGTGTTAGGGTGAGTGTATGTTAGTATTTGGTGTTAGTATGTGTGTGTTATGGCTGGGTGTTAGTGTATGGTGTTACCATGCGTGTGTGTGTCAGTGTATGGCGTCAGTGGTGAGCCTAGGGTTAGCGGCTCCTGGGAGAGGGGGAGAATGCATGTGTAGGTATATGGTGTTAGTGTGTGTGTGTGCTGGTGTGTGGTGTTAGACTGTCTGTGTGTCTGCATATGGTATTAGTGTATGTGTGCGTTATTGTATGGGATTAGCATGAATGTAAGTAAGATTTGGTGTTAGCATTAGTGTGTGTGTCAGCGTGTGGTGTATGCTAGGTACCTACCGACTATAAATATATAACCTATTTAGATGTGATGGCCACGTGGGAACATACAGGTACGGGAAGTGCGGTAATAATAATATTTCAAAGCTCCTTTAAGGAAACAAATGACCCTAGGCTGCCCTATGCGGCTGTATTTCATAAGCGCTTCTGCAGTAAACATTGGAAAAGCATCAGGAACGGAGCGGCGGCGGTGACGGCAGCGCGGCCGCCAGCTGGACGTTTTTCTGTTCATATTGTGCGCTGGAGAGATTTTTTTCTCCCCGACAGTTAAAAATTTTTTTGAATGGCTCAGCCATTAACCGGGTCAGCAAAAGATTAAGCCAATGGACATCCATGCTGATTAACAAAGACATTCAGAAAAAGAACAATGCATTTTATTTACTAAATTTTATTAAAAAACCCCATTTCCTGCTGTTTCTATAGCTATCATCGCGATTTACCCAGCAAACATTCTGAGCTCCTGAAAAAGAGGGACATCGGCGAAGGAAAGAGGGACAAAGGGATTTGACTCTTGGGATGTATGCTTTCTGGATCTGTATGATTATTCCTCCCCATCACCATACCTGGGAACTCTCCAGGCGACCCGAATCCACATACATAATACCGTTACCGTGACTACTACATATCTGGGCTGATTTTATATTAACTAAATTCATCTATTAATTTCCGAATAATAACCTTATTATTATTTATACCATTATCAGGTGAGAATGACTATTACGGAGCTGATGTAATACCCTGGACGTTGACATCACAAGTCAGCTTGCATCGCGAGGGAGAGGAAGCCCGCAGAAGAAGACACCGACCCTTCAGGTCTTCAAAAGTCTCAAACAGCTGGTGAACTTCAAATAAATGTGGGCCGAGGTCAATTTATAATTTATTCCCAGGTTATCCATCCTAAAAAACTCTAAAAACAACCACTTTCACAAATATACGGTCAAGCATTTCTTGAACTTCTTTGATGTCCTCAAGCTGAGGTTTTTTTTTACTCGTGAAGATATCAGCTATCATTTTTCCACTGGTGGTTCCAGAAAACCCCAAACCTCTTTTGGTGCCAGAAGTGGCCAAGACATTATTAAGCCTTATAAACGTTTTAACGTTACTTATAACAGTCTGGGCTGGAGAACTTTAATTTTAAACACAATATTATCAGCCAATTGCTAAAATTATCTTTCTAGGCAAATATGGTTGCTTGTTTAGCCTTAGGAAGTGGCCTCCAAGGTCGTTAGAAGGGTAAGTAACTTGAGATAACATTTCTTAACGATACATTGTTTTACTGAATCCTTATCTTTTTAAGGTGGACCATTCCTTCCCTACCCCCCCATCTTAGTATGGAGAAACTTTTACTACGATGATGAAAAACGTATTTCATGCCGGGGGTCTATAACTTCGACCAACCATCGATCCGCCGTCGTTCCAACATTGACGTTCCACGACCCACAAAAATTAGAACCCAACGCTTATTCTTTTCCCAATAAACAATGGTTTGACCCGTTGAGTGCATCTCAATGTCAATTGAATCAGTCTTTTTGCAGGTGGCGCGTAACTTCTAAATGAGCAAATTAATTTGATGGGGGTAGTAAATGGGACAGTTACCCTGAAAAGCAACTAGAAGCGTTCTCTAGAAAAGGCTATGGAGCATTGTTGGAAATTGGAGGCGCTGAGGATTATGGTATGGACTTGAAAAATGTTTCGTTGCATCGCAAAGTTGGGAATAGTTTAACAATATGCAAAATTATGCATAGGTCTGGAATGGCCATCGGGCAAACTTGGCAAGCGCATGGTGGCCCGGTGTCCGATGACACCTAGAATAGATCTCCATTGTGGCGTGGCAGATCTTGTCCTTTAGCGTGCAGCCATCGGCCCGGATAAACACGGCCACGAGCCGCAAAAATGAGTGCTGAGTGTGGCTGCACATACATGATTTTATTGGTTGCTGTCCATAAAGGGCCAATGTTCCCAGTCAGTTTATTAGGAGCGCAGAAATCCAACCCCCCCCCCTAAAAAAAACTTGTGCCCTCGTTGACTTTAGGTCTATTACCCAACCTGGGAACTCTGTGGGTTTGACCTGGAGTCTCCGGGGTGAGGCTCTGCTTCCCAGGATCTCTGGTTCAGTGACTACTTTCTCCAGGTATAGGAGGGAGTGTCTGACCACGCCCACTCCCCGCCCACAGCTCCCTCCCACTCCCCGCCCAGAGTTCCCTTTCCATTTGTAACACCCATAACATTGATGTTTGGAATGCGAAATTCCATCTAAAAATGTTATTTTTGATACAATTTCCATCATTTCCATTTCATGAATATTCAAGCCGGTGTCTTGCGCTCTTTGCTCAGACGCTGGGATTTTATTTTAGCCGAAATACATTAATCACGAGTCATCCAAATGAGCTCCATTTAAAAAACAAAAAACAAATATAACGTAGTCACCAACTGTTCAGCAGATGTCCTTTTTTTAAAAAAAAATTAAATTCCTTCTTTCTATGAGAATTCTAATTATCCAGGGATGTTTTACCAAGTTTTTTTCCTTAAATAAAATGAATAAGCAGAAAAGTTATAAAATGTAATGTAACTATTGCACCAAATCTTAATACCCGGTTGGTACCTGGTGCCGCCTGATACCAGAACATACATGTTATAAATATACATACATGTTCTCAAGCGACGGCAAGAGCATCGATCAAGAATTGGGTGTGAATACCCACCGTAATACAGATTTCTTGTAATCTTATTAAATTGACAATGCAGAACTTTATGAATTTAAAATAAAAAGTCTTCAGTATCTGGGTGTTTGTTCTTCCGTGAAAAAAAATCAGTTAATTTGCGATAATCAGCATTATAAACATTGAACAAAACAAACAAATAAAATAAACAATCGTCATGGCTCGAGTCGAGATATCCGCTGCTGCTTATGGTGTAAGGGTGAAAAGAGAGACGAAAGCCTTTGGTTCATCAAAACCGACCTTCATCTCTACCCACCTCCCCATGGCGTGCCACCATACGCCAGACCACCACAGCCAGACAAACAGACCCCAAATCAGATTGGTAGGATTCGGCCCTTTGTAACACCCAAGGCAACAACAATTAGAGAAGAATAATCATGTAGATAATGGAAACAGGAAGTTAAAAAAGGCTGCCCCTATGTCATATGTATATGTTGAGTTTCTTATATACACACCAATGTTCAAATGTTTGGGGTCGCTGAGAAATCTCCTTGTTTTAGAAAGAAAAGCATATTTTCTCCATTGAAATAACATGAAATGGATCAGAAATGGTCCTTTATCACTCCCATCACTCCTGTGTTCCAATGGCCCTTTATCACTCCCATCACTCCTGTGTTCCA
>VKOC01020594.1:0-21527 GCA_009364415.1 Spea multiplicata
GGCTTTCTGTGTCCTCAGCCAGAGAGCTACCTGCCCTCCTGGCTTCCTTGTTATATCCGCCCTCTCATTCACCTATATTAATCACCCAGCAGGTGGAAGACTCAGGTGTTACTTCACATAGGAGAGGAACCTAGGAGAAACATACCTCCCTTCCACCACCAATCCAACATGACTGTCACAATAGTAACATATTAAAATGTATTGTATTTGTTGTCTGGATTGGAACAACTTCAGTACTTCTTCCTAATGAACAAATGGGATGGAATGTTAAAAACTCTGAATTATATAGTTAAATAATGCCATGTAAAGCAAAGAATGGCAATGGTAATATGATGTAGACAGCTGCCCAGACATGACTCTCCCAGTAAGCTTTATCAGTGATCAGTTACATTTTTTTTTATTCTTGCAAGGTAATACCTCATTGTGGTGCCCAAAGTCATCTAATCTTAATGTCCATGCTTGGAGGAAGGTGTGTAACATAAATCAGACGTGAAATCAATATTAAGTTGACAATATGCACATTAAGACACAATTTTGGTGTCATACAGTTTATTGCTGAAACCCAGATGAAGGAGGAACAAAGCTAAATGCACTGGGAACTTGTAAATGTGATCTCCCAGTGCCACTGAAACACAGAAATCAAATGTGGTACTGTGCATTGTTCCTCAGCTGAGTTTTTATTGATATATATGTCACAATTGTAAATTGTACATTATGTGATCACTCATGACATCACAACAAACAGGTTGCATACAGTGCAACATCTGCAGATTTTAACTGGATACATTTGGGCGTCAAGAAAGGTTAAATATACAGTCATCAGTAGAATATTGCAGAAGACGTTTGGTGCAATGAAATCTACAACTAAATAATATTTACAAATATTAAAATGATATACATGTTAATGTAAAGTACTTTCACCCCAGCATTCAAATGCATTGACAAAGTTTTAAATACTAATAATATTTTTCAGTACTACTACTTTAATCCTTATAAGTGTTGCATTTCTGTGGGGGTTCTTTATAAAGTGAAAAGCAGTAAAAGCGGTGCAATAAGCATGAATGTTTTAGTAGATCCTATGGCGATTGTCCCACCTTAACTACACAACAAGTCCTCAATTCAATTGAAAGGAGCTGGTGATTTGGCATCTTTGGAGATACCTTCTGAAGGTACTATAAACTCCAGAGGATAATAAAACAGTTTGTTATAAGGACATTTAATGTTAACATAAAACTTTTATGTAAGCAGCCTCTGTTCGAGAATCTTAAAATACTGATTAATATAGTGATTTTTTTAAAGATCCAACTGTTTTTCAGAGTGTAGGAAACAGACACTGTACAGAAATAGATTACACTCTTGTGTCACTTAATAGAGGTTGTCAACGTGAAGCGATAAAGTGCGTAGCCTGACACTCCAGTCTGAGCCTGACAGACAGCAGCCTGAGGCTGGCCATTGTTATCTTAGATGGAGCCCATGAACAAATGACAAGGGAATGGCGTCAGTCTTACCCCTTCAGAGAAGTATATGTGACCAGCTACAGAATATTTATGGATTGGATTTGCTGGTTCTAGCATACCCTACATTTAGCTCCATGGAGAAGTACAAATCTCCATGGAAGTGAACTTGCCCTTACTGGAGGCAGTACTCTTCATAAAGGGACATACTTCATAAAATATAATTTCTAATTTATTAATCTTACCCCATTAAAAAGAGCATTTTTGAACCCACATGTTGCCGTTTACACTAGATCAGTTGCTGGACTCTCACTTTAACCTTGTGTTTCTTCTATTAACTTTGAAGTTTGCTACTGGCTGAATGACAGAGGCATCCTGGCAGAAATATAACTTAGAGGAGAACTATCACACACCTCAACAACTTGTATATCACAATTCCCTTTCAGATATTCTGAACACTGCTGGTTGAAATATTTATTCAAATGCATGATACTGCTAGGCACGTGATGAAAGGGCACACTACCGACTACAAAAAGGACACTTATCCCTATTCAGATTTTATTATTTCTCAGATCGCTTAAAATGTGTGCTTTTTGAAGACGTCTTTGGTTTTCCCTGGCTTACAATGTCATATGTTTCTCTGAGGCTTGAAGCAGGTGTGATCTGATTAGCCTATTTCTAAATAAATGATCAAAAGCTGACACTTATTCTCACATTCATTGAAGACTCAATTAGCATAAATTGACTCATGTTAATTGTTCCTCTCACTTAACAAAAAACATTTGACCTACTTTTTAATCTTTACATATTAGATGCTGACATTACATTCAGCCTGTGTATGCACATTGTATTTAATATGCTACCTTGAGATTCTGATTTGTTATTTGCATTTAGCATTATCAATACCACGAAAACCATTGCACCATAGGAGGCTTGACAGCCTTGGGCCAAATAGTGGGTTGAATTTCTGAGAAAAGGGTCAGCAGTAGGGTTCACTGCATGCACTTGCTTGCTGACTTAGGAGATAACATACTTTTAGTGCCCCCAACTAGCTCAGAGCTAATTTTCAGTTATGTATTTGACTCTTTGGTCCATAACATTTATATGTGCTATTTTTTATATCAAAGTAAAGTTGGTTTTTTAATTATTTTGCATGGGGAAATGCTGAAAACAGGTCCTTTACAGCTAATCGATCAGTGCCTTTATATGATTATTTAATTCTATGTCGTTTTCAACATTGTTTCTTATAATTTTGTCACCCAAAATAACTACCTATGGTGGTCTCTACTTTACCAAAACTCTTAAAATGTTAGTTATAGACTATTAAATCATATAATACATCATGGTGGATAAAAAGATTGGCATCTCAACCCTTCACTAGTCCCCCAATCCAATAAGTAATTGTGGAAAATTTGACATGGGTATGAATTGTGGCAGAAATGGGTGATTGGGCTATGGGGCCCCCCTAGTGCTCTCTAGGGGCTGGTTGGGGAGATCAAATATTACCCTTTGGCCGAGGTGTACTACAGAGGTCTGTACTATTGTACTATTTGTACAATGGGACTAATGCAGAGCCCCAGTAATCATATCTAGAGGAAGAAGAACCAACACAGGAGAGGGGTCCCAATGCCTCGGTAGATCTGAAGAGGTGGCTGGAGGCTCTGCCCTAGGTCAGCCCCAGGCAACAACCCCATATATAAGACACATATAATCTTATTAAATGCATTAGTGCAGTGGGGTTGAGAGTCACTACAATTATAACCCGTAATCTTGTTGGACAACAACTGTATAATTACAAAATACCATCAGTGGTCCTTAAAGGTCACAGGTTTCATTTTCTGTGTTGCTCTCTCATGTGCTACAGACTTCAGTTATTTAAGTTAATTTAATATTTTGTTCGTACATTACTGGAAAAAGCCCATCGAGTTAAATGTAAGAATAAAGTCCCAGAGGAAATTAACAGATTTTGTTTTACTGTACACTGCATACAATACGTTGTTAAATAATTATATAAAGCAGCCACGAAAGCTCCCCTTAATGTCTCACATGCAACATTATTGTCAAATGAGTATAACGGCAATATGGTTTTTCATGAGTTATGTTATTAGAATTTCATTTGGGGCAGACATTGATTGGTCTTTTGGATGTTACAATAATGTTCATGTTGCTTATTAGAGATAAATTCTAAATCGTTAACTTTTTTGGAAATTACTTTACACATTTATCCATTTCTATAATTGGCAATGGCACCATTGTGTAGTTTGTCATACTTTCATGGCCCATTAAAGACAAGTACAAAAAAGATGTCAAGGGTACACTTAGAGCCACAGAGTCCTTTCAACAGCAACATTAGATATGGTATCATAAGTGATGAAGGTGTATGTGAAGTTTACTATTTACAGCATGGTTTCCAGCATCCTTAACTTCGTGTTTTTGGTTCTTTATTCTAGTTTCTAAAGTTACAGAAAAATGTATAGTATGAATGTGTGCAGAGATATGGCAATGAGATTAGTTAGATCTCTGCTGCCCCTTGAAACGCAACAGTGCTCTAATTGATTTTGTATTGGCAATTCAATATGGAACTGGCTCAAATATTTTATTTATTTTTTTGTGATTTTTTTTTTAGTTAGTCAACTAATTATACTGGCTTAAACGCTCAACAAACTGCTAAATTGATTGAATTTACCCAAACAAATTAAGGAGGCCATCTTACTTTTAATTAATAATGCCCAATAACATAAATAGACAGGAGAAATATGAGGTGAAGTGATTTAACGTTGTATTTGCTAAACACTCCTGCATGCACTCTAACTGCTTATTAGTAAGCTATACATCCCAAGTGTCCCTCTTTAGCAGGGACAGTCCAGCTTTGAAACCCAAACCCATCTTCTCTTTTTTCCACTGATGTCCCTTTTCTAGGAGCCCAGAAAGTTAGCATTATATGAGTATATTTCAGGGTTAAACAGTCACATTAAAGACACAGGATCAGACACTGCTTCCAGCAATGTGCACCACATGACATCTCCCAGTTGAAGGGGGTGGTGATACCTGCTCAGTTGCGAGCATGTGCCCTAAGGCGAGCCAAGGTTGTGGAACCCAGGTTTTTCTTTGGAAGTATTTTTGGGGCTGGCCAAGGTGATGCACAAGCAATTACAGTGGTTACTGGGCAAGCGTGTCTTTGCAATATAACTGCAGGATGGGCCGGGTTTTTTCCCAGCAGATGCCCATGGCTACGTCAGGGGTGGTGTTCCATTTTGTTCACCCTGACAGAAGGGCTGAAGGAGGACTTAAGGCTGTGGGACATGTTATAATGAGAGGCTGTTCTTGCCATGTCAAGGCACACTCTCAATAGGGTGAGAACCTACTCTCACCTCCTACATAGTGGGCACACAAAGCAGTTTATACTGCTACCAAAACCTTATTAATGTGTTGGGGGAGGTGCAATTAAACCTCTTAAACCTCTTCCCAATTAACCGCTGGACAGCAAGCTGCAATCAACTGATGAGGAGCCAAAAATTTGGTTAATTTTGTTTGGTACATAGTTGTTAAAGGTTAACAAAGTAAGGCAGTTGGCTGGTCTAATATGCTAGCTGCTTTAATGATGTTCATAGAATGTTTTAAAATCAATATTCATACTTCATTGTTTATTGTATGAAAGGTGAATTTGTGTTGCTGTTAGTGTCACAGTGCAGAAAGGCAAGAATACCTGCCACGTGGACATATCTTAACCTTAACTTACATGTAAATATAATATTTGTTTACTGTAAATGGTGTATTTGTCTTATTGGAAGGGAGTGCTCCAACATGGGCTCTACATCTGTCATGGGGAAAATATACATTCCTTTTTTTAATTCAAACCATGATATAATTTGAAGTATTTAACCACTTTTAACTGAGCACATATGAATAGCTTGGACTGAAATAAATATAAAGGTTTTCTTGGGTAAAGAGTCAGCTGTTTCTAAGGTTGTAAGCTATTCCTAACGCCTAAATGTAATAGAAAATATTTTCCGACCCCTGTGGCTCAACGGGGTTCAATCTAATTCCTAAATGAGGAAAATCTAGATACTGTATAAATCAATCAGCTATTCAAACTTTACGATTATTCACAGAAAAGCTGTGAAGTTCTTGTTCCTTTTTTGAAAGACAATCACATCGTTCAACTGCTTGTGGACACAACAATCACAAAATCATAACCTGACAGATGAATCACCTGTGTGGGTGAGGCAACGTTGCCATTATGTATTCCTTTCCCGCTTTTAAAACATAGTCTGTAATTTGACAAACATTCAATCACTTTCACTCATGAAACAACCTTATTTCACTAGAAATATTCTTCAGTATTCTATGGCCTTGGAATGTGATTTTACTCTCGATACCTTTCCAGCTGAAGGCAATTTTAATACATTCTTAATGCAAATACTTGTGTGGGAGCAGGTTGTGTATCTGTCAAAGCAGTTAAACCTACAAATTCACACAGTGCCTCAAACAGATTGAGTTTATTTTAACTGACAAAGACAGTTCAATCTGATACACACTACAGTTGAAAAACATAAAATAGTATAAAAGAAAACAACATTTTTATTTACTTTTACCCCACCACCAAAAAAGAACATTTATATTTGTTTTAAGTCAAATTTACCATTTCAAAAAACTGATTTGTAAACCAAATTGTAACCAGTGTAAGGTTAGTGGAAGCTTGGGGTTTAGCATGGTTACTGAGAAAGAAGATGGCAATTAAGTGAAGGATTATTTTCTTCTAGATATGACCATAAGTATGTGGACAACCTTCCTAATCATTGAGATTAGACGTTTGAGCTACTCCCATTCTTAATAGATTATGAGATTAAGCACATAGACATTCCATCCCAATAGACAAACATTGGTAGCAGAATGAGTTTTACTAAAGTCCTGTCATTGGATGCCCTCTTGGTATCAGATCAGTTCATGAAGTGTCATGAAGTGTCTAGGAGTAACACTTCCTCTGCAACATCACTCACTACAGTGTTCCTAACATCCTCTGGAAGCTCTGAGCATCAGGCGCTTCATGAGAGAGAGAGAGAGACCACATTATCAGAGAGCCGCTACAAAAGCTTGTGGAAAGTCTTCCCAGAAAAGTGGAGGTTGTTATAGATTCAAAAGAGGGGGGGACTCCATATTAATGGCCATTGGAATGGAAAATAAAACTGGGTGAGTGGCACACAAGGTAGTTATACTGCATCACCAAAGCCTCTGCCAGGCAGAGATGTCAAGACAGAGAGGGGTTTCCTGATCTACTACAGTAGAGGAAAAATTTATTTGATCCCCTGGTGATTTTGTACGTTTGCCCAATGACAAAGACATGATCAGTCTATAATGTTAATGGTAGGTTTATTTGAACAGTGAGAGATAGAACAACAACAAAACAATCCAGAATAACCTTCAATCCAGACTCAACCAACAATCCAGAAGCACCAACTGTTGTCACCTTCTCACCAAGCTCCTTTTCGATGGTCTTGTAGCCCATTATGGCCTTGTGTAGGTCTACAATCTTGTCCCTGACATCCTTGGTCAGCTTTTGGTCTTGGCCATGGTGGAGGGTTTGGAATCTGATTGGTTCTGTGGACAGGTGACTTTTATACGGGTAACAAACTGGGATTAGGAGCACTCCCTTTAAGAGAGTGCTCCTAATCTCAGCTCTTTACCTGTCTAAAAGACTCCTGGGAGCCAGACATCTTGCTGATTGATAGGGGATCAGATACTTATTTCACTGAGTAAAATGCAAATCAATTTATTATTTATTTAAATTGTGTTATTCTGGATTGTTTTGTAGCTATTTTGTCTCTCACTGTTAAAATAAACCTACCATTAAAATTATGACTGATCATGTCTTTGTCAGTGGGCAGGGGATCAAATAATGTTTTTCCTTTCATTGTACATATTGGGTGCAGGGTACTATTTCATGTATAAATATATGTTAATTATTATTAAGTTTGTAACACCCTATGTATGATATTATGTGTAAATGTTTGGAACTAAAAACAACAAAATCACTAATAAATCCTATTCCTTGTCTTGCTTTCCTAAGTAATATCTTATAAAATGGAAATCCAAGCACAATCCCAAAGAATTACTAGCCCCTCTAGCTCTTAGATTCATAATAAAGTTAGTAATTATTTTTTTTATAGAAATTAATCCTTTCTGTATAATATTACTGAGGGATATCAGTTAATGAATCTCATGCGTTATAAATTTAAATAAGTACAAAATTTCCCAAGCTTCCAGGCTCTTGTGCATAAGTGCCAGGTTTTTTCAATACATTCATTCTTTAGGGGACTTGTGAGCCCGATATTACAGCGGATGGAGAAAAAACAAAGTAATGATAATGAAAAAGAATTAAAAAATGCATAATTTATTACAAATGCTGTCACTTACCATGACTAATTATCTGTGTCAATTGACATGAACGCGTCATTGCAAATGCAACACTGTGCTTACACTTTTAATCCTCTTCATGCTAGTACAAAGAGTAATGCATTTGTTTGCTCTATGCTCAGTTTACTTTACGGCCATGAAAGGGGGTGCTTTAAATCTGCTTCAGGCTGGATTTCAATATTAAGATAGAAAATCATGGTATTATCCAGATTTTAACAGTTAATGCCTTAGTGACAGTAGGGGTGATGTGCTATGGTTTTCTAGTGAAGATTGTCTTCTGTATAAGCACACATTGCCATCTTTAGATCATCTTCTCTACGCTTGATATGACAATGTCCAGTTCTGTCATAAACTTTCACCTACATTTATTTATTCTGTCATTCAGATCGTTTTGACGGTTTCTTAAATTTCTCTCCTTGCAAATGAAGTTATGCCCTTAACACCAGTGGTACTTAAAAAGGTTAAAAAGGGTTCTGGGCTAAACCCTAGTCTATCCCACGGAAAAACACTCTTGCCACATCTTTTCTTTTCACTAACCAAATTTTGAATCTCATCATTCATAATTGAATTTCTTGTAAAAAGTTACTTCCAGGATAATTCCTAGACAGTCGCAAATAATGGAACAACAGAACAAGGATCATTTTTGTTTCAAACTTTTGTACTATTGCAATTTCGAAGACAAGTGATTACCTGGACCACTTATATGAAGACGTATGGTATGAAGACGTATGGTATGAAGACGTATGGTATGAAGACGTATGGTTTAACTTTGATCTGTAAATCTATGTGTTTTTTCCATTTGTTCCTGTAATAACTCAACTGTTAGGGTGGAATGTGATTGAGAGAACAGAAATCATTAAACTGCATTTATGCATACCATGATTTTATTAGATTACATTTTAGCTTTTGTGTTTCAAATTAATCTTTTCATCCCAATATTAAACCTTATGAAAGTCTTCACTTTCTTTATGTCACACTTTTTAGCACCGTTTAGCAGCATTTAGGTAACAGTGTGTGGCTAGTGACATAATCATCATGATCTTTATAAAACTAGGACATCACAAAAATCTTGTTAAAATATGTACTTCTACATTTTGCATTTCCTCCATGTTTATTTTTGTACATTTTATATGTTGCAGATAAGTTCCATTTTAATGATTACTTTTTACACACTTTCTAGAGTTAATAAAGATATAAATTACAGAAAAATTAGAAAACTTTTTTTTAGGTTTTATGGTTTACTTAAAGACTATGTGGTAGAAGTGGAAAATATGTGTCAAGCAATATGATACAGTTTATTTAGAGTTTTAGTTGTACAGCAAAATTGCTATTTACTGTTCCTAATACATAATTTAAAGCACTTGGAAGCCATAGAAATTTGTAACATGGTTTTATACAAAACAACTCTGAGAATGCTTCACAGCATAATGATGAACATCTACAATAACAGGAAAAAAATCTGAGAAATAATTATTGCTTCTAAAAAGCTAAACAACAGTCCATCATTCAAAATTATTTTACTCTGTGGGAGATAATGAAGTGGGATGCTAGCAGAATTTCTAAATATATGGCGCTAACCATATACTTATATTTTAAAAAAATGATATAGTTAACTTGTGCTGTCACAACAAATTGAAATCAATAGTATTATCAAAGACACATAAAATTTTATAACAAAACAAAACTGATTGTCCCATCTAATTACAAACATATTCTTATGTTTGTCTAACTTTCCAACTCCCTCATTCTATTCTAGCTGATTCTTGTAGAAGACTTTTCCAAGTCCCGACAAAAGGATCCCATTATTCTCCTACTCAGGTTGAGTTGTCATGACGATAAATGTGTGTTTGATCTCTGTAGCATCCTTGGTTATAGTGAAGATTTTCTTCTGTATAAGCACACATTGCAACCTTTAGATCATCTTCTCTAGGTCTGGGCTTCCAACTCCATAGGGTAATAAAGGCACTAAGTGGCATTCAACGCTCTCTCCTCATGAAGTTAAAGGGAGGATCAAAGATCCAGAAACACAGATTTCTGTAGCATGGATGTGTCAGGAACGGGTCCATACAGACTACTGTAAAGACCCAGAGCGCCCAAAGATTGTGTTCAGGAGTTACGCTGCAGTAGAGGAGTTGGACAGGGCCTGGTGTAGGGAGACAGCACTCTCCCGGTGGGCATCTAGGGTTGTGCAGCCACAACCAGCACCCTTACATAGGAGCGGATGATGACAGAACAGAACCTGGAGATATCCTGCAGGCACCCTGGAGCAGGAATGAGACATAGCACTGGAATCATGTGCAGGATGCTACAGGCTGGCATCTTATGGCCATAATATGCTTAGTCCACCACTACGCCAAGGTACTTCAATGATCCTAACACTAACACATGCCTACAGAGGTACTAAACCCAAACACATATCAGAGAGACATACTTGAGACTGAGACAATCATAACGGGTGGGGCACAACTTATAAAGGAAACAGAATGAAGGAATCAGAAGCACAGAACAGATAATATGGAAATCAAAGAATGGATCAGAGCAAAACAGAGAAACTGAAGCAAGACAGAGATATGCAGCTCCGCAGCCTGGGTAGAACGTGACATGATGTTTCTGTGTGGTGCCTGAGAATTAAAAATGTAAAATAAAAAAAGAAAGTGGAATGATGCATAGAGTGGTGCAAAAATGCTAGAAGAGTAGAGAGCAATGGAGAAGATATGTTGGTAGAAGAAACAATATAAATATAATATAACAATAAATGTGTTTTCCTTGCTATCCATGGCAGGATTACATCTAGGTAGGTCCTCCCCTCTCTGCAGATAGGACAGGAAAATTTGATAGATGACAAAAATAGGCCCTGCCCGTCTCTATCTTCAGTCTTTTTTCCTGTCCTCTCAGCCTGACAAGAGGGTCTACCATTTGGGTAGATGTGGGCCTCTTTCATTAGGCGAGACAGAGCAGGGAAGGAATATTCCAGGAATACTTCTTGGAAAGGTAGCCAATTTTCCAGCCCCTCCTGGGGCTCTTATGGCAAGTCAAAATTCTGAAGATGGCTTTGTCCCATGTCTTGGTGCTCGATTTCTACTCTTCTTAGACATCTGAGCTGCCTTATTTCAGGACCAATGGGACACCGCTATTGTCAGAAGAGTAAGCATCCTGGAATTTCGAGACCAACCTCTAGATTCCTTTGTAAAAACCTCCCTTCCTCAAGAGGTTGTGAAGATGTGCAGCCCTAGAATCCTACGAGTCCAAAGAGGTCATAATTTTTGGCACAAGCCGGCACAGATTCAGGGGTACTTATTGTCGGAAATGGGACATATTTGGGAAAAGGGGATTCCAGGTGCCGACACACCTTCGTCTAGGGGTAAATAGCTTAAATCCACGTAGCTCGAATAATCACAAGAAAATACTTCTTTGATAGGAAAATGGAGGGTTTAATGCTGTGATGAAGCCAATGAAAGGCTCACACACACAGGGTTACATTGGTAATGAAGATGTAACTGCAGCAAGAATGTAAAGATTGTAACTAACTGCAACAAGGATGGAAAGAGTGTAACAAAACTAAGGACATACAGGGAGTTCTTAGAGGGTGGGATCAAAGGTACATTTCATTAACATTCCTATTGATTGACAATATCAAAAGACACTACTAACACTATCACACAACATACAATTTACAATTCTATGGATAAACTAATCAAAAGACAATACATACAATCCTATGGATACAATATCAAAAGACAATGCTAACACTATCACACATTATTTACAAACAGACCATACAGACAATGTAATACATGATTTACAGTTGCCCTTTGATGTGGGCTTCAGGGGGCTACATTTGCAGTTAAATAATTCTCCTCCTGTCCTTTCTGTGAGCATGTTAATTCAATGGCCAAGTGTTGTTTAGTTAGGTCAGATCACTTTAACTCCTTTTACACCTATAATGACTGTAATACACATTTTAAATATAAATATGTTATACTGCTCCCTAAGGTGCCTGACATAGTCTGCATGCTACCGCCACACTTATTACCCCTCTTCCTATTTCTGAAGGCCTCAGGAGGATGGACACTAATTGTGGGTCTTCATAAGTTGAACAATGTCTTGTTAATCAGAAGATTCAAAATGAAATCCTTGGCCTAATCATATCAGTAGTTCATCCGGGGGTTGGGGGATTTCGATAGATCTAAAGAACGTCTATTTCCATGTGCCTATTTTTAGCTTACCTCAGGCTCCTGGAAATCCACATCTTTCATTATCTGGACGACATCCTGATCATGGCAAGTTCCTCCGAGACGTTGTCTTCTCACAGGGCCAAGTCCCTCCGGGAACCTGGAAAGATTCAGACGGTTGATCAACCTGTCCAAAAACCAGTGGACTCCCTTCCAACGCCTTATTTACCTAGGCTTCATGTTTAGCATTCTTCAGGCTAGGGTCTTCCTTTCTCCAGATTGTAATACGAAGATTCAGAGGTCTATCTGACTCATTGAGGAACCTCCCTTTATTCCAGCAAGAGAAATGATGAGCCCGTTAGGCGAAGTTTGTCAGAGTCTGTCCTGGTAGCTCAATGTGGACAATCTCTCTAAGGGCTTTCCTCTGGAAGATATGGATTGGCAACTAGTGATCACAGATGCCAGGAACTGGAGATGGGGAGCTCATTATTGTGTGTTAGATCTCCAGGGTCAATGGACATTGCACTTTGTGACCTATCCCAACAATATCCAGAACATTGGGCAATCTGCCTAGCTCTATTAAAGGCTTGTTGAATTTCTGAGGGTCCGCCAGGTCTGTATCAGAACCAACTTGGTCTTCGCAGAGAGCTGGAACTCTTTATGGAATGGGCACAGAGGAACTTGCTAGATTTTTGGGCAATATACCTCCCGGAAGCCGAGAACCCCCTAACAGACTATTTGAGAAGGGTCAAGGTGGATCAAGTAGAATGGTGTTTGTCTCCGCAAGTAGACTCGGTTGTGTCAAGGTCTAACCGTCCAGTGCATCGGTTCTTCTCCAGATGCTTCAACCCAATGGCTCTTGGGACAAATGCCCTTTCCATTCCTTGGATTTTCAGTCTGGGCTACATGCTCCCTCCAATTCCTTTGGTCCTTGCAGTCAACCAAAAGATCCAAAAAGAGCAAGCAGAAGTGATTGCTGTTATCCCTTTCTTGCCAAAACATCCTTGGTTCCCTCTCTTGAGGTCTCTGTCGGTGGATTCTCCTTGGGAAATCCCTGTTTCACAGGGCCCAGTACATCATCAGACACCAGGATCCTTATGTTTGATGGCCTAGAGACTAAACAGGAAACCTTATTCGCCAAAGGCTTCTCGTTCATAGTGGTCAACAACCTTCTCTACCTCAGCCACTTACTATAAGATTGGGAAGGCAACCTATGAGTGGTCTCTTAGCCGAGCCCCCTGGACGCCATTGCTCCTTCTCAACTTTTGTACTTTCTTTAGGTGGGCCTGAACAGAGGCCTGAGTCTTAGTTCCCTACATGTTGAAGTGCTATTTCAGCTTTAACTGGAGACTGTTGTGCTTTGAATCAGGATGTTTCAAGGTCCAAGGAAGACCCTCTCAAGTTACCTGTTCCTACATGGGATCCCCCTTTGAGCCTCTGGAAAAAGCTTTCTTGTCCCTCCTTACCCAAAAAAATCTTGGTGGCTAAAGGGGTTTCAGAACTTCAAGCTCTCTACTGGCAGGAAACTTATCTAATTTTTAATCAAGATAGGGTCGTCCTCAGGCCCCTTCCACCTCCAATCAGAGAAGAGGACGTCACCACAACCGCTGTCATTTTGCCCTCACATGAACTGAAGATGATAATGATTGAAGGATCTGGAGAGGACGTCACCACAATGCTACCATTTTGGTGGAAGGTACCAGGTTATGTCCACAGAGATGCAGATGAAAAAATAAGATTAGAGATTGAAGATTAAACAGAGTAGAGAAGGAAGAAGATGCAGAATATGTGGAAATGGTCGGTAGAGAAGATAGGGAAACATTTAGAGTGTGTGGGAGAAAGAGTGAATGCAAGTATGAGAGTGTGAGTGAATATTGACAATGAATATTGGTCGCAAATTCTGAGCTTTGTGCTTCATTTTCCTCTGATTAGTGAGGGGGTCTTCCCTCATTTTTGGGCCAATTTGTACAAAAATGAAGGCACACGTCTATAAATAAGTACAAACTGTAACAGGCTCCTATATGAAACAATTTATTATACCCTGTAACATAATAGATAATAAAAGACACATATGCTTATAACCTAAACTTGATCCCTATTATGTATCTGTGTATTTGCATTAATGAATTATAAGAGGTCACTGCTCTTCTGTATCGCAGTAGGAAAACAGCATAGAAGATTGTATCTAACATAGAAGCAGACTACTGGATGCTTTAATTGCAATCAAATCTCATCTGTATTGAATTATTTATTCATCATGAGTAAGATCTATAGAAATATATTTGAAGGGACCTGCAATTATCTTTACTAAGTTTGTCAAAGAGCCCTAGTAAATGAGAAACTGAAATGCATTAAGAATAATATGGTCAGTTGCCATATCAAGCATTAATTATAACCTCTGATTCGCCTTGAGGTCAGAGGGAAAAGCTAATTTTTATGAAACATTTAGAGACAAGCATAGGCAGTCTTTAAAAAGATAGTAGGATTAAAAAAAAGGTTAACTACTTCAGTGCTAGCATCATACACCATACACTTCTTGCTAATCGCTAAAATCCTCACATGTACTCACACTCTTACTAAGCAACATTATTATAGGCCAGAGAACAGTACTGTCATGTGTGTGATTCTGACTTGAAATGAATCTGATCATATCAAAAGAATAAATGCTCCAGTGGCAGATCAAGTGATGCAGTGTGTCTACTGTATATGCCTGGCATATGTGGCACCCTCCACACACACACTCAAAAAATGAATGTTGGCAAGAATATTTCACAAATTTGTAAACTATATGTCAACTTGAAAAAAAAACTAGAAATCTGAAAAAAATGATTAACTTATAAATAAATTACATAAGTTTAAATAAATAACATTTACTGAACAAATCTGGTACAGCATAACTCCCATCAATATTTACTAAGCCAAACATTGACAGTAGTCCAGCATAACCCCCATCATTATACACTAAGCCAGACATTGACATAGTAGGCCTCTGTCCCTAAAACAGCCTGCCTGTGCCCCATTCTGCACCTGAAGCAGCCTGCCTGTGGCACCTCTATCCCCTAAAGCAGCCTGCCTTAGTCACCTCTGCCTATAAAGTAGCATGCTTGTGCCCAGTCTGGCCCTGAAACAAACTGCCTGTGTCACCTCTGCCCCTTTAGCACCCTGACTGTGCTACCTCCACCCGCTAAACAGCCTGCCTGTCACACTCATTCACTCATTCACCCTGTGAGCTCCACAGCGGTAAGCGGAGGGGGCATCAGGCAGCCATCTGGCCACATAGACATCTGCTTGGCTGGCCCTCAGCCCATTAGGGAATAGGATGACCACATGTCCTGGATTGCCCTGGGGAAATCCCGCAATGGGACTTTAAGTCCCGGGTCCTGGGACTTATTGTCCCGGAATGAGGAGTCTGGGTGAAGGAGGTCTCAGCCAATCAGGATAAGGTGTATTCCAGAAAACATATAATCACACTTACTGCCCCACACCGTTACTGAATACATCTCTGCTTTATTATCCGCCTATGCATAGCAAGATCTGCTCATTGACAGAGCGTACTGAATTCCTAAATCTCAGTCTCTACATCATTCAATCCCCAGAGATGTGCTCATAAGGCTCTATAAAGGATCATGCCCAAACAGCTTTTCTGTTCCATTTTTGTCCCCAGTTTATCAATGCCTTCAAAAAGCTTGTCAGTGTCCCCAAACAGCTTGGCATTGCCCCCAAGCAGCTTGCCTGTGCCAGCTTTGTCCTCAATCAGCTTGTCTGTGTCCTCAAACAGATTATCTGTGCCTTATTTGTCCGCAAACAGCTTGTCAGTTTCCTGAAACAGCTTGTCTGCATCATCTTTGTCCCCATGCTGCCATGTCCCCAAACAGCCTGTCTGTGCCATTTTTGCCACCAGATTGTCAGTGGCCCCAAAGAGCCTGACTGTGACATCTTTGCCTCTAAACAGCCTGCCTATGCCATTGCCCACGCCACTTACCTGCAGACGTGGTGTGTCTCTCTTCCTCCATGCTGTGCGCATACTGATCCTGCTGACATGATGTTGTGACAGACCGACCAGGGACCTCAGTTTGTCCCTCTCCACCAAAAGGGACTTCTCCCTTCAGGACAATAATTCTCCGCAATCCGTAGGCAATACCCCCAAGCAAAGTCACCCGCTGCTCCTATTTTGGGCAGGGTCTGGTTGAATAGTACTGAAACTGTACAAGGATTTGGGGAAAATCAATGCATGTCAATGTTAAAATGTCATTTATATCCTCTGTCTTATCTATGTAAAAGGTCTTAATAAACCATCCAATGGAAAATCCATTATGGGAGAGCCAAGGTTGATATTGTGTGTATGAAAGAGATGCATTTCTCTAGGCTTGGCCCTCCAAACTTGTATTCTAAGACCTATACCTACCATACAGCTGTTTTGGCTCCTCATCTAACTTCACGTGCACCTTCTTCAGACCTGCCTGGCATCATCATGCAGACTAATCAGCCTGCTTTACAATTTGTTCATTCACACAGGACATATTCTTAGATTCTGTTCTGATCAGTCTAGTACACGTAGTCAGTCTTTATTCTGGGTAATCCGTCCCACTGTTCCCTACACCAGTGATCGGCATTATAACATTTTGATTATATATTGCATGAAGCATAAAATACCTTGTAAGAAGGTGTTAAGCACTAATTGAGATTTTTTTCTAAATCAATTGCGGCACCTGGAAGATTTGCTGTGCATATTATTATGCCTTGTGAGGCCTTTTATTATGTAAAACATGCATTCTAAAAAATTCCCACTTCATTTTGTGATCAGGATGAGTCATAAGTTTTCTACACACATTATACTTTGCTTTTCCTGCAGACAAAGAGCTCTTTTAAAAGGAATCATAGACTGCGCTACAATGAGAAAAGTCCTTATAAAGTGAAAGGTATAATAATAATTAATAATGAGGTTGCTGAAGTGTAGACAAATGCCTGCATTGTGAAGGAGTAGGTGAAAAGTTGGATTTGCTTACAGACTAACCGGTACATTTTATAAACATTTTTATTAAATATTACCAGTACTGTTGGCAGAAAAATACATGGAAAGATGTTTTGGCTTCACATTTGCTGCTTCTAATGTCTAATAAAATGTTCAGGTTTTTATAAATTAATTATAAATAATTACCGTATATAAATGATTATAACAGAATGTGTGCTTGAACTTTTCTACTGTGAATTGTATAGATACACAATGTAAATAGCAATCAATCTACATTTTTAATAGACAATACAATTCTTCAGTAAAATAATCAGGGTTTTCATTACTATTTAATTATTTTGAGACTATTGTGAGTATTATTATACATATCAGGGATAGGCTGGGGATTAAAATAAGACCTGGTAATTTAAATTAATTAGGTGATACCAACGATTTACACTTTTGAAAAGGGCAGGCAGGTGTATCCAGCCGGCTGCCACACACTCAAGATACAGATCTTCTGTATAAGCAGCAATGAAGGTGCTTTGGAGGCTCCATGGAGCACGGCCAACCAGCACTTGTCCAGTTTACCTAATGGCCAGTCCAGCCCTGATACGTGTACAAAAAATGGGATGTATATGTTTATATATAATTTACATAATATCAAGTTTCAATTATGCCTAGAAGAATTTCAAAAAGTGTAAACGTGAAAAATATATTCATACTGTTATTTGATATTGACAACACTGGACTAATACGGCTACAACCTCTACTCTACTGCCCTTTTAGGGGATAGACGATGGAAATTGTGGCACACAGGACTTGTCCTGAGGGAGATAGAAAGTCTCCTGGTGGTCACATGCATGCCAGTTGTATGTTCCACTCTAGAGTTAACCATAAAAAACATCACCTTGGCTTTGGAGTATTTGGCATAAAACATTCTTATGTCAAAAATATACCGGTATTATTTCAGGCCTAATGTCAATCTGGACAAAGTGTAGACTTTTTTTTTCACACCTGGAAAAACTCAGCCTATGACTTTGACAGTGGCTTGGAGCGTGAGTGCTGGTCACCTTAATATTGCTTTATATCTAAAGGTGCTGTTCCAGTAAGACAAGTAATAAGTTTCACCCTCGAGAATCTTAAGTAAACATTATCATGTGTCATTTTTTCTGACAGTTTAATGATGTGAAAACGGCACAAACTTTTAAGAAGTCTTTTTAGTTTCTAGGGTAACAACATATTTATTGCTTTTGTTTGTTTCTGGCAAAAATTCCAAATGAGGCAAATTGTACATGATTAAAGAATTGTTTCCGGAAAGGTTTTGAACAGTACTAGAAATTATGATCTCAATTTGGTGACTAAAATCTAGACTTTTTCTGAAAATGAAGATCACACATCAAAATCTTACTTAAAGGTAAACTATTTCTTTTCCCAGAGCCATTGGCATAACTATAGGGGCCGGTGTCACCACCGCGACCCCTTCTTCCTGTCTCCTTGTACCGGTTCAAAATTGTTTAGCAAGGGCCCTTCCGACCTGGACCACAACAGTCCAGGTCAGAAAGGCCCTTTCTAAACTGTTTCGGTGCAATACATGAAAGGTGATAAGGTACACTTTTTAGGTATTTTTGATGTACAACTGAAAGCATCTGGGTACATTTTCTAAACCATAGAAATGCAAAAGAGTTGAACATGTGAAGTCACTGGCATCATTAGGCACTATAAAGAGCCAATTTGTGTGAAGGAAGTCTATGCTAGACCTGCATAATGCACAGTTACATTTGTGAAGTGTCCTTGAAAAAATCTCTGCACTTTAATAACTTCATGCCATTTGTATTATTGTTAAAGTGCTGCCTCTTTATTGTGAAAAGCGACTTCGGTAAATTTTCACCTCTCTTGCAAAAGCTTGATTTTTATGCTTTTCATTTTTTTTGCGGAATATCTATATCCTTTTGGAGATGGGGTCAGTGGTACTGTACACAATACGTTACGTGATGTGTGAACAAAGATCAGCAGGTAGAGAGTGGCCAAGTTGGTAAAATAACCACCTCCCTCTCTGGGCTGCTAATGCCTCTAGCTATACAATCCAGCACATTGCGGCAACTTTGTTATATAGACACCTGAGCCCTTAATCTTAAAAAGTATACTGTATTCTGCCATTTATTTTTTTTATAGCTCCAGTTCTTTATTTTGCATGTGTCGACATATTTGTGACATACAAACATGACATCTTTAAGGTATGCCTTTGTTCTTAAAAGTTTACCCATATCCACTTAACCAGCAGTAGACACAGATATGAGGACAAAATAAGATGATTTAAACAGTAACATTGCTAATTTATTTATGCATCATAATACCATTCTGTGGATATACATTACAGTACTTAAAATCCTCTGTAACTGTCAAAATAAATCTATCTTGCCTCTATTGCAGCCGTCAAAAAATATGCATTAGACCATAAAGATATCAGCCACCAACCTTGATCTACGGTTCTGTGTCAGACTGTCTTGAATATTTATGATTATAATGAATGATGGATCCCTAGAAGCTTTGAAACCGATTTGTGTTTAAAAAAAAAAAAGGAAAAAAAGAAAGGATCAAAACACTAAGCAAATTAATTTTTGCAATTTCCAGTTCGTGTAACTTCCATAAATATCTTGTTGAGACAAATGTACGAGGCAGACATGATGGACATTGTGAATATGAAGGCCTGCTGGGGACTGAGTGTGCCATTTCTATCCATTACTTCATACTAAGGGGCATTTTATTTACATTACTGGCGCAGTTTAGAAATAACTAAATAGGGCATTTATTTTAGAAAGCCCTACCCATTTGATCTCTTATGTAACACTGTTATTGTTAAATTATTTCAATACACACATGGTAACTTGTTTTTCATAGCTATGCCTAAAAAGCTTTATGTATGTAGAAGTCTTTGAAATATTAAGTACAGTATTAATATTAGGTACAGTGTACTACCAAACAACCTCACCAACAATGAATACGTATTAAAGTACTTATAATATGCATTTATTTACCTGCTGGAAATGCTGCAGCACTAGACCCCCGTCGAAAGGCCCTGTCCCTGGGGAGTAAAACAATGAGAGGGTAAGGGATTCAGGGATGGAGGATGTATGTGTGTATGTATGTTAGAGAGTGCGTATATTTGTAAGTGTGTATGTGTTCACATGAGTGTGTGCATGTGTGTTAGAGAGGGTGTTAGCACAAGAGTGTATGTGTTAGTATGTGTAAGAGAAATTACATGTGACTTAGCATTAGTGTACGTTAGAGTAAGTTTGTCAATGTTATGTGAGTAAATATGTGTGCCAGTCCAAATGTTATTTACCAGGGTGGGGCAAGGGACTGATGAGGCCACTTAGATTTACCCACCCCCTGAACCAGAAGGTTCCAGCACTCCTCTGCCCTCCACATTTAGTGCCAGTTTTGGCAGGTAAATCATCCCATTAAATTCAAGCGGAGGACCAGATGAACATGTGCACGGTGGGGTCTCATTAGGCATCTCATGGGAGCTAGCATTAGACTGCCTAGTCATGTCTATTCACACATGCACTGTTGGGACTGAGATGTGTTCCATTTCAAGGCAAATAGCTGGAGTGGCAAATTCAAAGAGAGCATTTGGATGATTACATTTAGAGGGGAAAATGGTAAAATATACATATTAAAGTGCATATGGTGACTGGAGTGTCCCTTTAATGTGCGAGTGAGTACGGGGTAAGGGAATGTTATATATATATTAGTGTGTGTTAGCATGGATATGTATGTGTAAGTGGTGTGAGAAGGTGTCTGTGTTAGCATAAGTGTGTAAGTGAGTGTTTGTGAGAATGAGTAAGTGTATGTTAGTGTAAGTAAGTGTAAGCATGTGTAAGCATGTGTGTATGTGTGTATGTTGGGGGGCGATGGGTCCACTGGGCTTCTTGTGCCCCCCAGGCCAGAAGGTGACAGCCCTCCCCTGTTCGCAAGCAAAGTTTTTAAGGGTTACAATCTAAATGTCCTTATAACCACTGTTCCCTCTAAGCTGTGCGCTTGTGCGCGCGCACAGAACTTTTTGAGGGAGCGCACACGACCTAACATCGTGCGCACAGTACCTAACGGGGAGCTGGGGGGGGCGGGCAGTCCGTCCAGGGTGTTCCTGGCACTCCTCCAGAGACGGACATTAATGTCCGCCGCTGGAGGAGCAAGCTCGGTTGGGGAGATAAAAAATCTCACCCCAACCGGCTTAAAATCAATCAAGGGAGCGGGAGCGGGAGGGGTCATATATCCTGCTCCCTTGCTATGCGCGCGGCAACTGATGCTGTGCGTCGGGATTTGATGTCAGATCCCGGCACACAGCACTGAAGCCACGCCCACCTTCTTTACTGCACCGTAAGGACAGGACAGAAGAAGAAGAGGAAAAAGAACAGAGGAAAGGTAGGAAAACATTATGTATATGTATGTATATATGTGTATGTGTATATATGTATGTGTGTGTATATGTGTGTGTATGTATATGTGTGTGTATATATATATGTATGTATA
>VKOC01020595.1:0-24387 GCA_009364415.1 Spea multiplicata
ACCTGAACCCGTACCTGTCGTGTCTGCCCAGCAAGTGGGTTACCTGTCGTGTCTGCCCAGCAAGTGGGTTACCTGCCGTGTCTACCCTGTCAAGTGGCTTATCTGCCTTGCCTTCGTCTGGACCTAACAGTCGGCTAGAGACAACTTCCTCATTCCTGTTCAGACATTCTGATTCCTGTTTTTGGAGGAGATTGGTCTTCTAGTGGCAGTGCTGGTCATCGAAGGACTCCTACATTTTTCAGACTCCGTATGCTGGTTCCTGGGTCGACTTGTGTCTTCAGTCTTCCGTTAGAGAGCTGGGCTTCCTTCTGTTGATGTTTCTGTTCGCGTCCAGAGGCCGCTCTTTCGGAGGGGGATTGTGTCACGTTCTGCCCAGGCTGCGGAGCTGCATATCTGTCCTGCTTTAGTTTCTCTGCTTTGCTTTGATCCATTCCTGGATTTCCTTTTGCTTTGTTCTATTTTCCATTCCTTGTTTCTGCTCCGGCTCTTTGCTTCAGCTCTGCTTCCTTTATTAGTTGTGCCCCACCTATGTGTTCTGTTTGTCTCAGTCTGCAGTTTGCAGTCTAAGGTATGTCTCAGTGCTATATGTTTGGTTTCCATGTTTGGTTTGTTTTGTATCTTTGTCAGCAGGGATTAGCGTTAGGACCCACCGTCATTGGAGTACTTTGGCGTAGTGGTGGGCTAAGCATACTATGGCCATATCATGTGACGAAATCTCCAATAGTTATCTTGTAGTCCTAGGCTAGTTTCTGTATTCATGTTTGTCTGTCTTTTATGTTCCTTTGCCCTTCCTTGAATCATCTGAGGATTCTGGTTCCTCTCTCCTCTCCCCATGTCCCAGTTAAGATTTCCTATCCTTGCTTAAAGGAAGAAGCGTCCGAGGGTTCCGGCTCCTCACTCCTTCCCCTGTGTTCCTTGCCTTCTTCCCTGTCCTTTGTTGTGCCCTGTACCATGTATGTCTTGTCAGGTTATGTTTATTCCTTGTCTTGTGCCTGTTTATACTTTACGCTATTCATGTCATGTTTCTAGCCACTTCTCGTGTATATCTATATCATGTTTCTTGCCTGGTCTCCCTTTCCCTTGCTGTGTTGTGTCTGCTATATTAACCCTTTGCTTAGCTTTCATTCTCCCAGCCTGCAGCATCCTGCTCGTGATCCATGGGATATTCTTTATGCCTGCTCCAGGGTGCCTGCAGGATTCGATTTTGTTCTGGACTACATCTGCTGCCATATCAGGGTGCTGGTGTTTGGCTGCGCTACCTAGGTGTTCAACGCCTGGGCGAGTGTGGTCACCCTGCAACCAGGCCCTGCCCCAGACTCCACTGTTGCATCGTGACTCCTGCATACTATATCGGTCATCCGTGTGGACCCAGTCCGTGACAGCTCTTGAATGTTTTAGCCTTGATGTATCTTTTAATATTGTATATCTCCACAGTTCCATGCTTAAGTGGAAGCCTATATGACTTTTAGGTTTTCAGGATTTTATTTTAGTTTAAAAAAGAAAGAAAGAACAAATACAAATGTTTCATATTCTAGAACCAATTTAGAACTGGTACTACCGTAAGTATTAAAGAATTAAGTAGAAGCAACAGAAATTGCACAGATCTTCAATCGATACTGCAATGTTGAGCATTACATAAATACATACCAATAGCAATGTTTTCTGAGGATTTTCCAGTATTTGAGTTCTCCTATGAGTGCATACTGATAAAAATAATGAATGCGGTAGATCAAGCATTTCCAGTTGAACAGTGATTATGTAATCAAGATGTATTGTAACCGTATTGCATTGTACGCGGACAAGAGGAAGGAAGGATACTTCTTGTGTCTGTCAAGTATGGCAAAAGAGCCTCATGGAAATGCGGTTGTTTTTCTAGCCTCCCTGGTGCATGCAAGATTATCCCTGATGCACACTCTCTCTCAATGTCTCCCTACCTTCTCGGCCACCCGCATTCGTGTCCTTGTCTCCTTTTCCCTGGCTCTGCTTCTTATCTTGCCTCTTCTTGTTCTTCTGTCTTCAATCTTTGTCCGCTTTTCCCCAGTATCAGCTCTGTTAACCAGTCCAAAAAGAGAAAAATGTCCTGCTCTATATTAATGTGGAGTGCTCGATCCAAATGAAATAAATATTACCAGTACAATGTATACCCACATGGAAATAAATAAATCTAAAAAATACATGTAAAAATATATAAATGTGTAGAAAATATAAATATATAAATATTGATTTGTTAAATAAATAATTAGTCAAGTTGAAAGTTTCAGATGCTTGTATAGCAGTGGTAAGAAAAGTAAGTTGTAGGGTAAAAGTAAGTATGGTGAGCCCGCAGGCCTAGCTCACCCAAGCCAGACTCCGGGGCGGTGAATGCTGGAGAGCCGATCCCGATGACGGATCCTTATCCAGCCCCTATGCTCAATTGAACCCCTGCTTCCACAAGTGAATTTGGGTCTTGGGATCCTCAATGGTAATAGATTCACCAAGGCACCTAAAACACGGGTGCTGCCGTTAGCTCTGCCCCCAGAAGTCCACAACTATTTCTTTTAATATAACTATCAACATTTTTGGAATAGGAAACTGATTCTAATTGATTATATTTAAAGACGGCCATGTCCAGAAAATCAATACATGGACACAGCCACAGTTAAGATTTCTCTAGTGTTGTAAGCTCTATGCCTTTTCACTGTATTCCTGATTTTCCTGTGTATGACCTGGCTTTGTGTGACTAACCTTCCAGCTCCTGATTCCTGATACCGTTGACTTCCATATTCCTGACTCTGGCCCTTCTGACTACCCATTCTGCTTCCTGCCCCCGGCTTGTTTATGGGACTACGATTTTGCATTACGTTTTTGTTACTTAATTGTTTATTGAATAAAGGATTTTTTCATTGTATATTTTTATGTCAATCTGGTACCTAGTCCCTTACAAAAGATAACTTTGATGTTAAAATTATTATCATTGAATAATGCTTAAAATTGCCCAGCTCTATATCGCGTCCCTTCCACGCAAAGAACATGCCATCAACATATCTGTACCACAAGAACAGATGATTGATCCAAAACTTAAGGGACTCCTAATATCCCATAAAAATGTTAGCCTAACTTAGAGTGAATCTGATCCCCATAGCTGTCCCTTTACCAATGATAATAAATCCTCCTTCTCCATCCATGTCTGCTGGAGTGATCCTAAAAAATACTATTCTCTGGTGACTTATCATAACCTCTTTTTATGTGTTTTAGCCTCATATAGGAACCAGGCGAAAGAGGGACATTTTTTTTCTAATAGTTGCCTGCTGATATCTTTATGCCTGATTACTGGGTGGTCTGGTGTGTTATCGAATCTTATTTCAGGGGGCGAGTTGACACTAATATTCTCCTGATCTGAACAACACGATCTCTGTGCCTGGTCAGTATTTACTCTAGGTCTGAAAAAATTAGAAGTCACGTAACACCTACAGTATGTTTTATGATTCTGATATTTCCAGTTCCAACTTCTTTGATATCCACATTTATAATGTAAAAGAATCATATTAAATTTGTTTTTTTAGATGTCACTAAAGCACTCTCTGATTTTTTTAATTTTTATGGCCATAAATTCTAGAGTTTTGCTAACATTTGTTTGGTTAAATTGATCCAATTGTTATTTAAGCATATTTATCTCTGCATCCATTTTGTCCAGTTATTTGATATGGTTCCTAGACCATTGAATTTCTGGAGCACTTATCTTAAGTCTCATTCCAATCATCTGTGAACTTCTGGTTGTCTTTATTAAAAGAAGGCTATTCACTAATCCTTAGGCCTCTGGGTATTTTTGAGATATCTCTCTAGATAATTCATTAATTAACAAGCGTTCCAATTTAAATACCATATCACGTAAATGGAGTGCATGTGCAACACTTTCAAAAGTATCCTATTTGAAATCCTATTTTTCTATTGTGTCTGTTAATAAAAAGATGTCAACAGGGGCTACAAGTCAAAACATTTGGTGTGGAAAAGAACACTTACTTTTCTCCTCGCTGCTAAACGAGCATATGAAACGTTGTTAATGCTCCATGTGTAGTTATTATTACACAGAGCTCTATTTCATTCTACTTTTACTTTATGTGGCTAACTATGAATGTGGAGCTGCTTATTTCAGGAGCATGCTCTTTGAGTGGACTAATGAAATTGTTGATTTGTTTATAAACTGTTTGTTTGGAAGGACCTTTAATCTTTAGAAAAATGATTCTGTCATTTATGGAATATCCTGTTAACTGTACATTTTATTTATTTATTCATATGTGGTTACACTGGCATAACTACAGCCCTGAGACCCCTTGTTTCTGTCTCCTCGTACTGTTTCACAGTTGTTTAGAAAGGGCCCTTCTGACCTGGACTGCACCGATCCAGGTCGGAAGGGCCCTTTCTAAACTATTTTGAACTGCCACGGCGTGTGAGCAGCCAGACAACAAACCGCAGAAGGGGTAAGCGGGGCAGACAAGAGGTGTGATGTATATTTGGCTTTTTTTGTATGTTTGTATGTATGCATGTGAGCTTGAATGTCTAAGTGTGTGATCATGGATGTGTTCTTGTGTGTGAGCATGCATGTGTAATTGTGTGTGTGAGCATGGATGTGTAATTGTGTGTGTGAGCGTGGATATGTACTTGTGTGTGACCATTGATGTGTAATTGTATGTGTGTGACCATGGATGTGAGCAATGATGGCATAGACCAGCTGTAGAAGTTGGTGGGCCCGGGGCAATTTTTTGCCCCAGGGCCCCTTAGTTACCCCCCTGTTTGGTTATACTTTGTATTAGTAATAGACTTGCGCAAAGGAAGCAAAATCGATTTGGATGAATTTTTTAATTTTGTTTTTGCTGCATTCACTTTCCGGCAAAAAAATAGTTTCCTGGCCGTTTGGCTCGAATGAAATTGAGGGGCATTTTCTGATTCAGAAACAGCATTTGTGAGGAGATCCCTGACGCCTTCTGGACTCACATTTCACCTACAGCAGCACCATCTTAAGGTTAAGGAAGAGATCCACACTTGGCTATGGTCCACCAACAGCAACAACATTACTGCCAAAAGAGGTACACACATCCAGCAGCATGCTATGGGACTAAAATTGGACCAATTTGGCAGCAGAAGTAGCAGGCCACTGGGAGTAGGTAGATGCTGGCACATATCTAGCCTCACCGCAACAAAGACAGAGCAGGGCGGTGGAAGACAATTTGTTTGTCCTTCACTGAACCCAACACTTCCCAGCCTTTAGAAAATGTCTTCAATTTCCTCTCTTAGACATACATAGAAAATTGTGGCTGAATTAGCTTCCAGTAAAAAACTACAGAGCAGCTCATACGAATTTCCTTTTTGTTTTAGGAAGTGTGATCTGTTTTTACAGAACAAGTCAATATAGTTAATATATAACAGATAAAGAGTTCCGATTTGCACTGTTAATATTATAATGCAAAAATAAAGCAACACTGTACAGAAAAAGTATATAAAGAAAATATAGTCACAACAAAACGCATAAATAATGATACAAAAGCAATACCAGTAACAAGAGAGATGCATTTTGGAGATCCATAGGACTTTTTATGTTTTTTTGGGGGTGATTCCTGAGGTGTTGAACCACAGTTTGCAATTTTATTATATTAATTTGGGTGTGGTACTCCACAATTTCTCTTTTTTTATTAGTATAATATTAACAACCTTAAACATTCAGCTATACTACATATTTTTTGCATATTGACTCTTTCTAGTGTGTATATTTATTTAATAAACACCAGCATTAACACATGTAAAGTAACATAAAGTAAAGCGTTGCATTAATTTAATGGTAGGGCATTCCACTGCATTAAAAAAGTCAAGTATGCCAAATACTGGACAGTGGAACGAGTGGGTAGAACGAATCAGGAGGGTGGAGGAATTGATTTTGCATTAATCTTTTAAATATGAGTAATACCGTTATACTTTAACTTGGCTGGACTTTCTAACAACTAGTCATTGGCAACCAAACCTGATCACCGAAACATATTACACCCTAAATTGGAATTACATGGTCACCCCCCCAACAAAAACACACATTTACTCTCCTAATTCTTATTTAAGTTATATTTCAGGTTGAGTATTTTTTTTTAACTTATGAATAGGTGAGGGATATCTTCCTATATCGCTATAAGTTATGCATACCTATGTTCGAAGTTACTGCTATGTCTCTATGTAAGTGCAAATGTGTTGGTATTTGATGTTCTATAATATGTGCCTCATCAAAATAAAAACATAAAATCTAGTGATGGATTTTGCCACTTTATCCGAATGTCTGGCTAAGCTCTACCTCTGTTGGGGATGGAGGTAGAGCTTGGCAGGATTCAGGACCTCAATCCTGTGGTCCTTATTTCATTTACCGGTGTCTAGGACACCAGAGGATGCAAAATCCCCATGTACAGAATTGTGCGCATACACAGTTGCCATACGTGGGAAGCCCAGAGACTCCAGGTGAATCGCTGCATCTCTGGCTCACTACAGGGAATGGGTTGCAGAGCGATGTTGCGGCACGCCCCACCCACTGTGTGTCCTGTGATGTCAGTGATATCGGCAGGAGCAAAGGGATTTCATTTTTAATATATTTAAATCTATACAGCCAGGCATTCCCACATTGGGTATATCTTAATCTTTTAATGTAAAAACTTCAGAAACAGTCTGACAGTGACACAGCATAGCACAAAAACAATGAGCATATAGATATAAGTATTTGCCGTTTCCTGATTTGCCTATTTTTGCATATTTGTCAGATATGTTTCAGATCTACTAGTTTTAATATTAGACAAAGATTTCCAGAGTAAACAAACAATGTAGTAAAAAGTGGAACTATTTGGATGACATGAGTCTTGTTACATCAGGCTTAAATCTAACACAGCATTGCACAATAAGAACATCATACCAACAGTCAAACATAGTGGTGACGGTGTGATGGTATAGGGCTGCTTCAGCACCTGGGCTACCTAACATAATTGATGGAACCATGAACTCTGCTCTCTACCAGAAAATCCTAAAGGAGAATGTCTGGCCATCAGTTTGTGGACTAAAGCTTAAGCACAGTTGGGTTATCCAGCACACACAAGCAAGTTTACCTCTGAAAGGCTCTATAAAAACAAAATAAAGGTTTTAGAGTGACCTAATCAAAGTCATGACTTGAATCCAGTTGCCACAAAAAATGCAGTTCATGCTCGAAGAGAGGCACAACCGGTTCTTAGGTTTATGAGAAGCAGTTACCTTAACACATGGGTGATATAGGTTTTAGCTTCAATAAATTAAATGAAGATTTAAAAGCTGCATTTTGTGTTTACTCTTGTTGTCTTTGACTTATATTAATATTAGATGAACTAAACTACAGGACACACTCAAATTTACGGAAAGCTCAGGATACAGTAGCTGTGTAGACATGGCCTACAGTATTATTATTATTTATTGTTTTACATAGTGCCATCAAATTCCGTAGCATAGTATATGGTTAAGCACATTCAAAATAATAAGTCAGTTGAGGGGAGTGGGCCAGGATGGGAGCGGGACTAGCCCTCCTCCTCTAGACTGTCTATAAGAGATTAGCCCCTTATCAGGCTCTGGCCTGCTCCCTCCTCAACACCAACTTTCTCTCGTCAAACTCTCTACTTGACCCTCTACAATCTGGTTTCCGTCCACAGCATTCAACAGAGACTGCACTGACTAAGATTACTAATGACCTCCTCACAGCTAAAATGAAAGGCCAATTCTCACTGGTTGTTCTCTTGGACCTCTCAGCAGCCTTTGACACAGTCAACCACCCCCTTCTCCTATAAACCCTCCATGCTCATGGCATCCGTGACATGGCTCTTTCATGGCTTAAATCCTACCTTTATAACATACTTTTAGTGTCTTATTTACTATCAGGAATTGCATCATGATGGCATCCCATTACCTAAGGCTCAACATCTCTAAGACCAAATTCATGGTAATCCCGCCATCTGCTCTGTCCACTCTTTCTGACATCTTTATTACTGTTGACAACTCCACTACACTATGGCATCCCATTACCTAAGGCTCAACATCTCTAAGACCAAATTCATGGTAATCCCGCCATCTGCTCTGTCCACTCTTTCTGACATCTTTATTACTGTTGACAACTCCACTATCCAACCAACAGACTAGGTTCGCTGACTTGGTGTCACCCTTGACTCTGCTCTCTCCTTCATCTCTCACATCCCTCCACCTGAAAAACATCTTTCGAATCCGCCCCTTCCTCACGCAAAACACCACCAAATTACTAATCCACTCCCTTGTGATATCCCGTATGGCTTATTGCAACTCCCTACTAACCGGTCTCCCCCTCTCCCACCTTTCACCGCTTCAATCCATCCTCAACACTGCAGCTAGATTAATTTTTCTCTGCCGCGGCTCCTCATCCACTGCTGCACTATGCCAATCACTTCATTGGCTCCCCATACCCTTCAGAATCAAATGTAAACTTCTGACCCTGACCTATAGAGCCCTCAACAACTCGGCACCAGCTTACATCTCTATCCTCCTATCCAAATAAACCCCTACCCGCCCTCTTCGCTCCTCTCACAACCTCCGGCTTTCTTCTACTGTTGTTACCTCTTCCCACTCCCGTATTCAGGATTTCACCCGCGCCGCTTCTCTCCTGTGGAATTCGCTTCCCGTTCCGTCAGACTTTCTGCCTTGTGCGCGACTTTCAAAACCTCTATGAAAACCCATTTGTTCAGAGAAGTGTACAACATTCATTTACAGTGCTCCCAACCATCATCCTAATCAAGCCATCTGAACAAACAGCTTCAACACATCATCGCAACCAGATTAACTCATCCCCATCTAAGCAGTCCTCTCCTATTGTCTTACCCCCCTCAACCACCGACTAGATTGTAAGCTCTCAAGAGCAGGGCCCTGTTCTCCTTTGAACAAGTTTGTTATTGTATGTGTTTATAAACTGTTCTAATGAATGTAAAAGCGCTGCGGAATCGGACGGCGCTTTATAAATAAATATAATGTAATGTAATGTACATACCTCCCAACATTTAAAATGTGAAAGAAGGACACTATTTTTTTTAAAATCTTGCGGAACTCACCGATACAAGCAATTGTACAATGTCCCTCTTTCATCGCCACTCAAAACATGCTTCATTTTTGTTAGCACAGTCATGCATATTAAAAATAACCAGCACATTGAATTCAATTCCCATGAGGCTCAGCAAGACATACTACTTTGATGATGCTGGCTGAGCACCATGGGAAATGCAGCAACAGTAAAGCTGCAGATGCTAGCTGTGAACTAAAATTCCCATGATTCTCAGCCAGCCAGGTGTCCACCATAACACTGGCTGAGCATCATTGGAAGAGTAGTCCACAGCAGCAGAGATTTTTTAAATTAAAAAAGGCTAATGTTAGCCTCCCTCCCAGGACCCTAACACAATGCCTTTACACATACCTGCCCATAAACACGCATATACACATACACTGCCTTTACACACACAAATACACTAATACATTTTATATATCTTGTTGGAGACTATTCTTGTCATTGCAATTTAAATCCAGTACACAGTGAACTGGTGTATAAGTATCCTTTCTAAAGCCTATGGATATCTCTGCCATTGATTTTCCTGCTTTTGATTGCTATAATAATGTAATAATAATAATAATAATCTTAAACCCTCAGATATTTAGCTAAAAAGCATAGCATCTGCAAAACTGTAACACAATTGTGATAAGTCTATGGGTGTCTAATCCTATGCAGTGAGACAGAACATTGATCGGTTTAGTCACTAAACCATGAACTTGCAAGTGAATTGAAAAAATTCAACTCCTTGGTTTCACTATGAATTATAATGGATACAACTTTGAGACAGTTTTCTAAAGAAGTGCGAACATGCCATGCATATAAAAGGCACTGACTTGACATGACATCATGACATGAGCTGCAAGTCACATTTTTTATGAATACATACTTTTTTGGTCAAAGTGTCATGTTGCTTCATTCATCTTACATGTTTTTTTTTTTAGCCCGAGGTGCGTGCTCCTTGGGTGCTGTTCTGTGCCAAGAAGGCGACAAATCCCCCCCCCCATAGGTGGTCCGGATCTTCGAGTCTCACCCCGAAGGGTGAGACCCCTTTTGTCTTCAGGTAGTAACCCCCTTTAGGCTTCACTGCTTCAAAAAAGAAAAACAGTGATCCAAAACGTGGTATCAAAAACACAAATCCAAAAGGTGATCGTGGCCTCGCAGTGGGTCAAAGAAACCATGAAAATCCAAACCAAATTAATAGGCACACGTGTGATAATGTTATGTAAGTTGTAGTGCTGGACACTTTTTGTTTGTTAACATTTCCTTGAAATCAATTCTTTAATTGACCCTCTGTCCTTGTCTTGTCTTACATTCAGGAGAGTTTTATCAATATTCAATACACTGACTCTACCACCCCCTCAGTAAAGTAAAGCTTACATTACAGCTAAGATACAAGCAAAACACAACCCAACTCTTTCTAGATTGTACCCTCATTTGAATATGACTCGCTTTGTTTGTTTTTGTAAATCCAAATTGTTAGATGATGCACTGCTTGTTAATCCATTGTACAGTGTTGTGAAATATGATGCTGCTAAATAAATCACTAAATAATACTAGTTTCTATGTTTATATATACGTTTAACTAATAATATGAGTAATAGAAGGGTAATACATAAAAGTAAAGAAATTCTTGTTATTCCTTTACTCTGTGTGTATTTTTTTTAACTGCTTTACCTAGGTAATTTTTGCAACACTTGTACACCACAAGGTATGTGACATCACAAGTGGATTGATACAATAAACCAGAGGTGCATTTAAAACAAAGGGGAAAAAAAAGAGAACTGTCCAAAAGTATTCATGCAAAAATAGAAAATAATTTATTAAGCACAATAGTGCTAAAATCTGCATACAATCTGTAAGTAAATTACATACATGGCAGAAGAGCAGAAAATGTGATCACCCTGGATAAAGACCTCTGGTTGAAATGTTGGAGATCTCCACCACATTTTCCTCTCTTCTGCCATGTTTATGTAAGTTTTTTATTTAAAGATTGTATGCAGATTTTAGCACTATCGCGCTTAATAAATTATTTTCTATTTTTGCATGAATATTTTTGGATATTTCTCTATTTTTTTCTTTCTTTCTTTTGAGTGCACCTCTGGCTTATTGTATTAATACTGAGAGAGAGAACGTCTACAGGTGTGCTTCTTTCCATATTTATATCTTGTCACAACCGGATTTGCCATGATGACACTGGACACACCATCCAACTCTCTTTTATGGACATGCAATTCCCAATAATTGGCAAATTTATACATTGTTACATCATGTGTTGCTACAGAATGCATGCTTTATTCGTATTTATGCAAAATGTATAGTGGCAACTAATTTTCCAATTTGTGAAGTTGATTTAAAGTTGAAGTTGTAATTTGCAGAAATATAAAATATCGTAGCACTGAAAGGGTTTAATTAAATGCCATATCACACATAAACGTATTTAGCCGTTTCACTGAGGTAGATTCGTAAGTTGTTATTCCGTGTTAACTATGTTATTATTATTTATTGTTTTATATAGCGCCATCAAATTCCGTAGTGCTGTACGGACATAACATGTAGTATGTAACATAACAGTTTGACTTACAGAAACAACATGTGAGGAGGGCCCTGCTCAAAGGAGCTTACAATCTAGAGATAATCTTGACATAAAGCAAAAATCTTCAAGGAAAGGTTCTGTGCAGTGCAAAACTCTAGGTCAAGCTCAGTTTCCCTCCTATTATTAATTGTTTATAACCACATGAGTCACTCCCGAAGTGGTTAGAATTGTGATGTCAGTAGTTAGAGAAAATCATTACGGCATGGAAATGCCACAGAACAATAACGGCACTTCCCCCTGTGCACCCACGAAGCAGGGGAATCAGCTGGGAAACAAACCTATTTCCTTGTTTCTTTACATCAGAGGAAGTGATGTTATTGCCCATCCCCCGTGCTACCAGGTTAGTTTTAGTTTTCATTTTTTCTTTTTTTTTAATGGAACGGAGCCAGGAATGAGGAAATTAACTCTATTATTTGAATATTGAATCTGCCAACAGCAGTCAGCTGAGAGGAAGTTCGTGAAATGAGGAATATCAACTGCAATTGTAACCAGAAAATCTTCCAGAGCTGACTATGTCAGCTACATGATTGCAGATATTCCCACCGGGAAGAAAATGATATAATATGTGATAAGGAATGATGTAATTTATTTTCATGGAATTCTTCAAGAAAGGCCTCAGAAATATCAACCAAAGCACATAAAGGAGATCTGAGTTATTAAATTGTTTCAGTTCTTTTTATACATTTTATTGTATTCTAGCGTATACCTATACTGTCTGGACATAGATGGTACTACGTTGGTAGAACATTTTCAGAAACCATCCTATTTCAGAAATTAATAGCAAGATTCTGATGCCGTTGTTTGCAAAATTCTCCTCATTCCGTAAAGAATTGACACAGATAAAAACATGCAAATTACATAGAGGGAAAATGCAAATCTCATGTACTGAAACTTAAAAACTTTGGTGAGCATAAAAACAATCTTATATGTCCACTGTCCAGTTTCGAGCATTTGTCTTGCTCAAGTCCAAGGGAGCATGCCCCCCCCGAACTATGTAGCAAATAACTTTCTAATATATATAATAAACATTTCTTGAGGCCACAGCTACCTGTCCCAGTGTAAGCTATTTCAGTTAACCCTTGTTTCTCCTTCAGGATGAATCAATTACCATATTTTATTAGGCATACATTTATATGAACAAAAAATACTTTTTGCACCAGCAGATCAAATGCACCTTTTCAAATAGTTAACGCATCACAGCTTCCCTGTTTCTGTGTGAAAAACTCTATACAGTTGGATAACCTTGCCCTCTTTCATATTCTGGCATACTGAACTATTCAGAGGGTTATAATCTTTAATTAAGGGGAAATAGCTTATCGATCCAAGGAGAAATCTGACTGCCATTTTGGGGTCAAGAAGGAATTTTTTTCCCTGGTTAGTGCAAAATTGGAAAGAGCCAAACTGGGTTTTTTTGCCTCCTTTTGGATCAACAGCAACAAATTAACCGATATAGGTTGAACTTGATGGACGCAGGTCCTTTTTCAGCCTATATAACTATGTAACTATTGTGTTAGTGATGTGGATAGATCTCAACTGTGCTCAGCCCTAAAATACAAAGGGAGATTTCAGTGGGAGATTTCGCTCCTTATTTGAAGAAATCCCAGCAGAGCTCTTAGACTGAAGGCAGTAAGCTACACATTGAGAAATTGAGAATAAGCTGAGGTATATTTTATAAAATACCACTTAGTCATCTATGACAGGGATCACTGTTTTTCGCTTGAAAAAAAAGGTACAGCTGTTCCTTTAAGTTCCTCAACATGCAAAACTAACCTATCTGCCTTTGTTTTCACTTTGAGGTAAGGTGTACAGCTAGTCTGTGCTGCAACTTCCTTCTACTTTCTAATATGAGTCATCTGAGTATCTTCCTAAAAACCACAGAAAATCACTTTCACCTCCTCACCTTAACTGTCCACTCATGCCTCTTTCACATCCACCTGGCCCTACATAGAACAACAAGGAAGATAACCCAGGGATAGATGAATCCCAGCACTCCAAATGTCAAAACAGTGACCCTTTCATTGTTGATAGATGTGACTTGGGAATAGGATGTCCATGACCAACTGATAGCTATGTATTAGACTTGTGCATTTGGATTCGTACGAGTTGCACATTTACAAAAACAAGGCCAGACCTCCCACAAAATGCAGCAAAAAGCTCTGAACGTTAATCTGTAATTCATGGGTCCACATTCACTCACACTCTATTCTTGTTCACTCTCTCTATCACATTCTATAAATGTTTCAATATCTTCTCTGCCAACCACTAACGCATCTTATCTTCTCCATACTCTCTTCAATCTGATGCCATTTTGCTCTGAGCTCATGTGAAGACAAAATAACTTTCGGTGACATCCCCTCCCCCGATTGGAGGGTCAGGGAAAGGATGTTACCGCAAGCGCATCCATTTTGGGTAGGTTCCTGCTGGATACTTCCGGGGAGATGCGGACGAAGATAGCAGACAGAAGAGAAGACAGAGGATAAAGGACAGAAGGAGAAGAAGATGCGGAAGCAGTCAGCAGAAATCATGACATAGTGACATAAATCATGACATGGTGTAATCTGTCATGTGTTGTTGTTCATCTAAGGTTCTAGTTATCTAATTTTAGACTTGCTAAGGAATAGATGATTATGTCCTGATATGCAAAACCATAGAATTCAAAGAGGGTGTACTTTATTTTTTACACGACTGTACATACCCACTGACACAATTACACATTAATAACATTAAGACATTAATGCTCACAGACACACACTTACACATAAGACATTCATGCTCACATTCACAACATACATGGACATCCATGCTCATACTCACTCATACAAGGACATCCATGCCCACATTCACTTATGCATAAGACATCCATGCTCACACACTCATACATGACTTGGACAGCCAAGGTCACACTCATTAATACATGGACATCCATGCTCACACACATTTACACGAGAAAAGTATAGTTAAAATGATACCATTTATTGGCTAACTGAAAGGTTAATTGCGAGCTTTCGAGACCAAGTTGTTAAGTTCCTCAGGCATTAATGAAGCTAACACAAAGAAAAAGAAGGGGTCGATCCAGCACTTGAATGAAAAAACTTCCAGCTTTTATTTTACTTCAATATTAAAAAATGAATTAATGAAGCTAAAACAGACTTTTCTAAATACAAAATCACAATTCACACATTATAAAGACTTTAGATAAACACAGAGGTATTGGGGAATTTGTTCAGCAGTAAATTAGCCGGACTAGCAGCGATCCAATGGACAGATATGGTTCAATCAAAGCATCGTTGGTCAGTTCACTCCCTGGTTAGAGGGGCCATAAAACCATTAGACATATGCCAGATCCATGAAGGTGTCAAATGTTCCCAGGAACAAATTATTTGAAGTTAAATGGAATTGTGAGAGGATTAATGTTTTGTAATGTTATAATGGGAGATGAATTCTCTGTCTCTGTTGAGGCCAGTGAGTAGGGTATTAAAACACTATATTAGTTTGATCTCCCATATTTTTCTCTCCCTCTGGGTGTGGAACAATCCCATCAGTACCGACAGCTTCACATCCCACATGCCGTGTCCAGGCTGACAGAAATGCTCTCCAACAGGTGTATCTATTTTTTTCTGGTTGATTGTATGTCTGTGGGAATTAAACCGTTTGTGTAATGCTTGGCCTGTTTCCCCCACATTAAAGGCACACCAGGTTAAAGGATTTCCACGTAAAGCAGCCATTGATTTTGTGGAATAAGTGTGAGCCGGGTATCTGTATTTCATCTGTGGGAAGGATGTGTGCACAGGTCTCACATCTCTTTTGTTGGCAGGGATAGGTACCAGTTGCTGTTCGCCTGTGAAGGGTGCTCCTCACTATACATTATCTGAGATTGGGAGGCTGTTTGAATGACAGCAGTGGGGGATGTGGGAATATCGTCCGAAGTCTTTCATCAGTGTGCAAGATTTTTTGTAATTCCTTTGAGATCTTGCGCAGGGCTTCTATTTATGGATTGTAGGTGTAGGTACTCAATCTCTTTTTTGTGGCTGCTGGTATCAGAGAAGGTTTTCTCTGGGGATATTGATAGCTTTCTGTATTTGGGAGTCTGTGATTTTCATATTGTACCCATGGTTGATAAATTCCTCCCTGAGTTTCTGGAGGTGTTTATCTCTGTCCATAGGATCCGAACAGATGCGGTTATATCTAATAGCTTGACTGTATATGATTGAGTTTTTGGTATGTCTGGGATGGCAGCTGTTGTGTTTCAGATAGGTTGGTCTATCTGTTGGTTTGCGGTAGAGTGAAGTCTGAATGCACTTGTTCTTTATGTAGATGGTAGTGTCCAGAAATTGGATGTTGGTGCGGGAGTAGCTCAGTTTCAGGTTTATAGTGGGATGAAAGGCATTATAGCCTTCATGAAAACTGAGGAGTTCCTCTTTGCTACCAGTCCAGATGATTAGTATATCGTCGATGTAGCGGAGATATACCAGCGGTTTGTTGTGGCAGGTGGAGATGTAGTCCTCCTCCAGTTTGGCCATGAACAAATTGGCATATTGTGGTGCCATTTGTGTGCCCATTGTAGTCCCCATTTTTTGGAGATAAAAGTCCTGTCCAAATGTGAACACCACTGATCTTCTCAACAAACTTACCAACATTGGCACAGTTCCTGAGGACACCATTCTTGCTACCATGGATGTAGAATCCCTCTACACCAACATTCCCCATTGTGACGGTGTAGCAGCTTGCTGCAAATACCTGGAACAGGATAACCTAGGAATGGAACCCATAACACAGCTTATACAGTTTGTCCTCAACCACAACTACTTCACATTTGGACAGGACTTTTAAATTAAAACAATGGCGGTCACTCCCTGCTTGCAGATCCTGGCTGTCTGCTGGAGATAATCCCCTCAGCCAGTGATGACATGATATACTGCTGGGGGTAGCCACAGAAGTCTTTACAACCCAGGGCCCATAGTCAATAGAGAGGAGGCTGGCAGTCAGGCCTCCCCAGTGGTCCCAGTGATAGAGGCTTCCGTGACAATAATAATAATAATAATAATCCCTTGTTCAATTTTTATGTAACAAAAAAGCTCCCCCTCTTTTTTTCATATCTCCATATGAGCTGATCACAGAGCAGGGTGGTCTCCTGATCAATGCATTTGTGATCAGCGGGGGGGGGGGGCAGGTCATCATCAACAGCAGGGTCCCTGCAGATCAGTTTGGGCTTCTATTATAGTGTCTCATGCTGTGTCAGAATTGATGGTGCTGGATAAGAATGCCCAAAAAGAAGTGCAACATTGATAGTGTAATAATGCTGTAACAATATTTCTGTCACTAATAAAATGCCCCTTAAGCAAGCAGGATGTACTGTAAGTATTTATTTCTTTTATATACTGTAAGTTAAACATACTTAGACCACACAATTAAATATTTCTTAGATTAACTTGTCCTGATACATTTCCAGAAGAAGTATTTAAATCCCAAACAATATATATTCGTAAAAACCTGATAGAGAGTGGCAAAAAGTTGTGGTGTGCTGTATTATTTATAAGAAAAATATCTAGTGTGTTTGAACAATTTTACTTTCACGATTATAGGCCGCAATTTGTTTCCTATAATCGGCCTATATTCAGGGAAGATGTACTAGTCATCATTGTTATTATCTACCATTTCCTGACAAGCTAAAAGAAAAACAATACCTAAGTAACCAAAAAAGAGTAAACAACATAAATATAGTGCAGTGGCAACTCCAAAACCTGAGACTATTTTAGCAGTTCTATGCTATGTTTCCTTAACAACAAAGTATATATAGATTTTCAAGATCAGATAAAAACTTTCTTTTGATGCTATTTTTAGATATATGTACATTTTTCTAATATTTTACTATGACAACGGTCCCCAAACATAGTTCAGTTGACCAAAATAACACAAAATATAGTAAAGTGAATTTTATTTTCTGAAGCCCATGTTTCATTTGGGACGGTTTAGCAAACTGCCAGCTCAAAATAGCCCTCAAAAGTATATTTTTGTGTTGCAGATAACTCAGGGTATTTCGCAAGGAGCATTTGGACACTTATGCAACCACTTGGTCACCAATCTCTGGAAAAGGGAGCTGTAACATTAATTTTTGTTGATTTTCTCGCCAACTTTTCCATGTTTCTTAGGATTGTTTGCACAGATTTCATGCAAAAGCAGACAAACTCACCAAAAATGTTATTAGCTTAGGGTGACCACCCCAGATTGCCCGGGACAGTCCTGAATGGGACTTTAAGTCCCGGGCAGCCTCAATCCGGGACAATGCATGCCAGCCTTTTGATTGTCAATCAATTGTTATGAGGGTGATGTGAGTTGTAACCCACAAAGCATCATCAGCCTCTAAAAGAAAAAGTGTAGTTTTTCTTATTTATGTTTTATTTGTGATGCATTTTAATGATTTTATTTGCAGGTTGAGAGAGACTGGTCAAGGGGTTATATATTTAGTATATGGTAGTATCTCATAGCTTGTCAGCGTTTATGCGGAGTATTAAGGCCCTTCACATTGTGCAAGATTATAAGACGTTGGAGTATGTCAAACAGAAGCATTGAGGATCCGATAGTGCCCGTACTCCAAAAAAAAGGGGGGGGAGGGAACGAGGTAAGCACATGAGGAATCAGCCAGTAGAGCAGAACATTGCATAACCATATAGTTACAGCAGCATACAGAACACAGATTCGGAGATTAGATAGAACTACAGCCCTGAGTATGGACAGAAAAACCCTTGACCTGAAGCCAGGGGGCTCGTTCATCAGGCTGTAAAATGACCATTGCTGGTCTTATGGGTGAACTAGACTGCATCTCCCTCAACATGAACTTCCAGCCCTGGTGAACTTTAATCTTCCAAACCCACTGGGCAATGCGACGCAAACCGCAAACAATGTAAAGATAAACAGAATCGCAAACATCAATAGAGAGGCCATTAAGCAGTGAATTCTCTGGCAAAGAAAATAGCCACCTCAGCAGTATGTAAATTAATAATAGCAGAGTACATACCAAACGTAGTACAAAAAAGAAAATAAATAAATAAACATAGTCGACATATTTCCCATAGTGCAGTGACTGGTGATGACAGGGAACATTATAGGCGTCCAAGAGAAACATTTCCTGTGGTCTTCTCGAACGCGAATGCAAAGCATATATGCCAGTCCTATAGTGTCGCCATCAGATGCTACCAGGTGTCGCCGAGGTGAGTAGAGTGAGCAGAACAAGTGTGAAAAAATGTGAAAAGTTAGCTCGCGACTGCGGTGGGTTGTAGAATAAAAGAAAAGAAAAAAAAAGTCTACCAAACCAGTGAGTGCACGTCAACTTTGTCTACCAATCATGGGATCTCTTCTGCAGGAAGCCTCTTTGGTACGTCAAACCACTCTTCAGCTTGGCCAGATCCAGGCTCTTCTCTGGTCCTCTTCCGACCCACTGACAAAGGCGACAGGTCTAGATTTTGTAAAAGTTCTGTTGCTTCTGAAATGGAGCGGATTGAGTATTGTAGATCTCCTTTGATCGCCTGAAGAGCAAACGGGAAATGCCAGCGGTATGCTATGTCCTGAGCTCGAAGATGGTCTGTCAGCTGTGTAAGAAGTCTTCACCTCTGGAGCATTCAGGGAGACAGATCCGCATAAATCTGTATCTCTATATTATCAATTTTGAGGGTCACGGACTTTGCTGCTTTCATTATCTCCTCTTTGACGGAGTTTAGGGTAGCCATATTAGTCCAGTAACCTGTGCCCTTTTTTTTTTTTCTTCTCTCTCTCCTCCATGCTCCCCCCTGCTCCCCCCTAGCCTTATCTGTGCAGTATATGCCACTATTTACTATTTACGACCCTCTTAGTTTTTTGTCTGCAAATTCTCTACCTTGTTGTTTTAACCCCTGTTTTAACCCTGTATCAGAACATGTACTGGTCAGTTTTAAACTGTTTTAAACTGTGTTTTTCACTTGCTTGGTCAGAAATGCTTTTGACTTGATAAAGGGAGGACTCCCAAAAGCTCGTCTATTATTTTAAATACTGTTAGTCCAATAAAAAAGGTATTACAAGATTCTGCAACATTCTGTTTTTTGCACTCTTTGACGGAATAATCCTTGAGCTTGACGACCACATAGCCGGTGTCTGTGGAAGAAGCTGCAGAAAGACCGAGCGGAGGACCTCATCTAGGTCAAGGTAGGTTTCAGGAATGCCCCGCAGATGAAAGTTAGCTCTCTGTGATCTATTCTCTAAGTCTTCTTGTGCATCTTGAAGTGTATTCACTTCTTGTTGAAGCAACTCTATGTCCTCTGCCATCTTGCATTTTTCTCTTTGCATGGTTGCTTGTGTACTTTCAAGTGTGTATGTACGGGAGCCTATGTCCATTATGTCTTGCTTCAGATCCTTAAGTACATTATGGATGTGGTCCATCAAGTCTCGTTTTACTGACAGTACAAGGTCCTTGACATCGTCAATGTTCTGTTTAGTACAGACCAGTGTCATCTGTTACACACCATATCTGCTGTAAGCCTTCTGGCCTCTGCTGCGGAAAGCGCGGGAAGCTCCGGGACAGGAGATTTTCTAAGGAAGATATCTTTTTAGCGGACTTTCGAGAACCCCAGGTCATCCTGTGTTTATTCCCAACTGGAAGGTATGAATACAGGCAGATTAATGCGTTCGTTATGTTGCGTGTTTGAGGGCTTGGTGGAGGAGCAGAAACTCCACGTGTCCATCTTGGGTTGCTGCACGCCACGCCCCCCCAAGTACCTTTTCTTTTTTAAACTTAAAGCTGCACTCACAACGGATCAATGGAGCATTACACGGGATCACACACTTTCTTTACGGCATCCCATGCTGTCATGGTTTTTGGGCCACTTTGTTTAAGGGGTTAAAAGGACAGTTTAATATCCTAGAAGTCTTCAACAATGAAGAATGCAAAAAATTGTTTAATATGTATTCTTGTATATGTATAAGTGCTCACCTCCTTTTAATGCTCTAAGTACTTGAGGGTTTTTTAGCCATTTGAAACATTTTGCCATTGTTTTGCCATCTTTTCCAAGTTTGACTAATATCTAATTTAAAGCCATAGAAATTCATAAAATGAAAAAATATTGAGTGCTGGTATTTAAAAAACCTATGTTAAAAACCCAAATTATTTCCAATTTAGGATTCCTTATAAACAGTAGGTGTCACAGTTATTATAGTAATACCCCACATTATAGAAGGCCATATCCATCTCTAATATTTTACCATAAATTGTATTTTGTTAATACTACTTAGGGGTATTGAAGGTTTTTTTTTTAAAATATATATTTCTTTTCTAGTGGTAGGGCATAAGGATGTGGGGACATATTTTTTAAAAAATATGATTTTTTATTTTTAACATATAATATAAAATATTTCAATATGTATAGAGATCTCTCTTATATCTTATGGATGCATATAACAATTATTTACATATTTCACTTATTTTTATTCATTTATACTTCATTGTTATTTTTTTTCTCCCTCTACTCCCTTTGATCAAACCTGCATTTATCACACTGTGATCAGCAAGTATGGCTCCTGGGCAGACCCTCCTGGATGTCTTCTCTCCAAGATATTGGCTAACAGGGAGGGTGCAAGTTGTCAGTAGACAGCCCGATATCATGGGAAGCAGCAGGGAGATGTCCCTGCTACTGCAAAATAGACTTGTATGTCCAAAGGGACATCTTGGCTCACCTTTCATAGATGTAAGGTTTTTCAATAGGGATGCAAATAGGTTAAAAAATGTACTTTAGGGACATAGAGGGTATGGTAGGTATGTGATTCAGACTTCATCCTAACTCTCCTTTCCAATTACATTTTCACAGGCACCTCTGGTATACCTTACCTGTATGACGTGTGTCCTTCCTACTATTGATATGGTTGTTTACTGCTTATGTGCATTTTAGCTGGTCACTCATTTGCTTTTAGTATGGGCCATTAAATTGCTACATCCATACTGTGTATAGAGCCTCAATGTTAATGACCTAGTCCCTACATTGTTGGGACAATAATTAGTCACCACAGAATACACAAGAACCAGCATTCTTACCAATTGGAACACTGGTTAGGCAGTAGGCACATCAAACTACTTTTGGGTCTGTTTTGATCAAATGGGGAACCGAAACTTTGCTTCTTTAATATAAAACTCAGATCCATTTGTTACACTGTAACACAATGACCAGGAAAAAAAGCTCCCAAAAAGCTAATTTTCTGGGATTTTTTTTAAAACTGGTATAACAACCTTCATGGAACAATACTAAAACAAGTAGTATGCATAATCTACCTTCAAGATAAATATTATTTATTCTGACTATAAATAATATTTTCCTGGTTATGATGTTATAAGATCGTGACAAGATGAGATATCCAAAGAATTGTGAAAGTGTATTCTTAATGAGAATTCTAACTCATTGATTGCTCAGCACTTATGGTTTATTAAAAACAAAAAACTTTACCTCTTTTGCTTTGATGATGATTCTTTATGAGTGTGTGATAAGTAAATATTTAAATATTTTGGGTGGGAAGGTTATAATGAAAAGGGAGTGTACTATCAATTACTCAGTATGCCAGGATATCTTGTGATGCTGAGAGTGTGCAATCGCCATAAATGTAAAGCTAATGTTTGTCATGCTATGGTACTTTACTGTCACGCACAAATCTGTGGCTTTTGAGGCAAAATGGCATATTGGTCTTTCTCGCCCACTCCAGTTTCTATACCAGGGACATAATTTATTACTTAAAAATACAGAGCTGTTCTGTAAAGGGAAATGAGTCATATGACATTAAAGTGTGAGTTATTATTTCTATAGAAAGGCAATAAGACAGTAGTGATGCAGCTATTTTATTACTGTACTGTAAGTGATCGGAGATGGGCAGTTCAAGGCAATACTCATGTACAGTCAAGGAAAAAAGTTTTGAGAATGACACAAGTATTGGTCTTCACAAAGTTTGCTGCTTTGGCGGTCTTAGATATTTTCATCAGATGTTGCTATGGTATGACCCCTCTCTTTCAAGACCTCTGCAATCTGCCCTGTCAATTAACTTCCAGGCAACATCCAGACCATTCTTGCATAATCAATGCTTGGAGTTTGTCAGAATTTGTGGTTTATTGTTTGTCCACCTCTTGAGGATTGACCTCAAGTTCTCAATGGCATTGTACAGCGCTACAGAATTTGATGGCGCTATATAAAACAATAAATAATAATAAGTAATGTCTGGGAAGTTTCCTGGCTATGGACCCAAAATTTCGATGTTTTGTTCCCCGAGCCACTTAGTTATCACTTTTGCCTTATTGTAAGGTGCTCCATCATGTTGGAAAGGGCACCAAACTGTTCTTGGATGGTTCAAAGAAGTTGCTCTGGAAGGATGTGTTAGTACCATTCGTTATTCATGGCTGTGAGTGGCAAAATTGTGAGTGAGCCCACTCCCTTGGCTGACAAGCAACCCCACACATGAATGTTCTCAGGATGCTTTACTGTTGACATGACACAGGACTGATGGTAGATCTCAACCTTTTTTTGAGATGCCCAAACAATTGATTCATCAGAGAAAATAACTTTAGCCCAGTCCTCATAAGTCCACTCCCTGTACCTTTTGCAGAATGTTTTTCCTAGAGAGAAGTGGCTTCTTTGCTGCCCTTCATGACACCAGACCATCCTCCAAAAGTCTTTGCCTTACTGTGCCTGCCTGCTGCCATTCCTGAGCAAGCTCTGCACTGGTGGTGCCCCGACCCTGCAGGTGAATCAACTTTAGGAGATGGTCCTGGCACTTGCTGGCCTTTCTTGGGCACCCTGACATATTCTTCACAACAATTGAACCTCTCTCCTTGAAGTTCTTAGTGATTCCATAAATAGTTGATTTAGATGCAATCTTACTAGCAGTAATATCCTTGCCTGTGAAGCCCTTTCTGTGCAAAGTAATGATGGCAGCACATGCTTCCTTGCACGTAACCATGGTTAACAGAGGAAGAACAATGATGTCAAGCACCACCCTCTGTTTAAAGCTTCTAGTCTCTTATTCTAACTCAATCGGCATAACAGAATGATCTCCAGCCCTGTCCACGTCAACACTCTCACCTGTGTTAACGAGAGAATCACTGACATGATATTAGCTGGTCCTTTTGGGGCAGGGCTGAAATGAAGTGGAAATGTTTTTTGGGGATAAAGTTCATTTTCATGGCAAAGAGGTACTTTGCATTTGATTGCAATTCATCTGATCACTCTTCATAAAATTGCCATGATCTAAAATGAGGCAGCAGACTTTGTGAAAATTCATATTTGTGTCTTTCTCAACTTTTGGCCATGACTGTATAGTTTTTGCTGATGTCTAACAGTTTCAGTTGCAGTAATAAGAAAATATTCTCAGTTCTGGCTCATACTCCTCCACTTTGACAAGACGATGATGTATTGGGCTTGAGCCCACACTCTCTTACACAACTATAATCAGGGGCATAACTAGAAACCACAGGGCCCTGGTGCAAAATTGTCCCGAGGTCCCCAGCTTCACCATGCAACTTGTCCCACAGTGCCACCTTTCCCCCTGAACAGCTTGTGACTGCCACCTTTGCACCCAAGCAGCTTATAAGTGCCATCCTAACCCCCAAACACTGGGCATATGTCATCTTTGTCCTCCAACAAATTGTTTGCTCCGTCATTGCCCCCAGGGCCGGCCTTTGGGGTGTGCGACCTGTGCGACCGCACAG
>VKOC01020596.1:0-12727 GCA_009364415.1 Spea multiplicata
GAAACAAGACCAGTATCATAAGCACAAAGGGGCCATGTGTCCCAGAATAGTCGAGTAAGTATAGGTGGAGAGCGTAGGCCCCGACGGGTGAACGTAGCTTAACTTATTTATTAATGATCTTGAAATAGATATTGGAAGTCACTTGTCTGTGTCTGCTGATGACACAAAATTAGGTAAAATTATAAAGTCTCATCAGGATGTAGTGTCTCTTCAGAATCATTTGGGTAAACAAGGGGACTGGTCAAATAAGTAGCAGATGAGATTCAATGAAGATAAGTGTAAGGTACCAAAAATAAGTATGCAACTTACACTCTTAAGGGCATTGCATTGTGAAAAGAACTTGTTTTCACTCGAAAAGAGACGGCTAAGAGGGGATCTGATCACATTGTACAAAAACATACAAGGTCAGTATAAACATTAAGAATATGGAATTCTCTGCCTAAGGATATTGTATTATCTAACTCTGTGGATATTTTTAAGAAAGGTCTGGCTGCTTTTCTGGTTAAGCATAACATAAGGGGCTACAACTGTTGAAAGGTCAGTAGTATTAGCAAGTTGATCCAAGTTGATTCCACTATGGAATCAAGAAGGGATTTCTTTCCCTTGGTAATTGCCCCAAGTAGGGTTTTGCCTTCTTTTGGATCAACTTTAGAAGTAGGTATGTGGGAAAGGTTGAACTTGATGGACTGAAGTCTTTTTTCAAGATACTATGTGACGGACCGACCAGGGACCTCAGGTTGTCCCCCTCCGCCAAGAGCAACTTTTCCCTTCAGGACAATAAGTCCCCGCAATCCGTAGGCAATATCCCCAAGCAAAGTAAAGGGATATCGCTATCCGGTACCCAAATAACCAGGCAAGACTAGTACAACAAGAGAAGAACTGATTTATATTACACACAGAAGGCTGGATATATCCAGCAAAACACACATTAACATAAAACTGGAATACAAACCGCCCCCCTTAATCTGCATCCCAGGAACAACAGGGGCAGTAAAGGGATTAACAACAAGAAAGGATACAGACGTCACTAAAATAAGGAATACACATTGTCTTGATTAGATTATCTCCCAGACCTTAGTGTGCTGTGTGTAAACAGTTAGTAAAATAAGGCAATAATAAAATAAATTTTTATTAATAACACACAAAAGGATAACATTAACTGGGTGACTCTAGGAACCGTCACAGTCCCAAAATGAAGGAACCCCAAATCTGTTTCCGAGCTCCACAGTCTTTAGAGTCTCTTATGATTTGGATAACGTGGCATCCATCCAGGGCCCATAGTCTGTAGTAAGGAGGCTGGCACTCCCATCCAGGACACGTAATTAAGTTTATCTTGAATACGAAAACAAGAATAGAGGTTCCCTTTAGCTGGGAATCCAACCAGCTCTACTTTTAGCCAATATGATGTCAGCCTGTGGAAGAGCTTAAGAATGTAAAGGAAATTCAATCCTCCTAAGTGGGTCTATCCTCTATTTTTTGTCTCTGTGATTTGGGAGCCTGAGTGTGTCCTGCTTATTCCCTATTTGATTTTCCCATCATTATGTGTTTCAATGGAAAATATTGGCATATACATGGAACTCAGTCTCTATGCTGCTATCTCCATCTGTATCCAGATACGGCCCCCTGTACATGTTGTTATATATCGTGGTATGTTTCACTATGTGACAGAGATTAGAGGGTGCAGTAAATGTGATTTGAGACACGTAGACACAACCAGGCCTAAGGCAGCACAAACCCTAATGATATGATTGCAGTGGGTGTTGGGAGCTAATGAATTTTTATAGATCTTTCTCCATACACTCAAAAAAAGGAAAATAGGAGCTCCAAAGTTCCATAGTTCAACTCGCCATGTTGAGAGCTGAGTGTAAACAGGTATTCCGGTGCCTTTCTTCAGACGCAATCAAATATTCAACCCTCTCTCCTCTTTTAAATATCACTGATAGACTGGAACACTTTAGATATTTTATTTTTGTTAAGCACCATTCCAGTCTAATGCGCTTTGTCCACACAGATACACGCGCACACACACGCAGACCCTTGGACTTGGTTTCTGGAATGTGATTAAACGGTTCCATAATCATTTCATCTTGTTTCAGGCCGATGGAAAGTTGCATTCAGACCACACCTTTCTGTTTTACTACCCAGTGTATGATACCTTACTTGCTATGTGAATAATGTGATGTGGCTGCAGTTCCACGTCAAGAGGTTATTCTTAACATATTAAACTGGTTCTGCAACTCATTAATAGATCTTCGTCAAATACACTTAGCATTCTGTAGCAGAAGCCAGGCAAGGACAGAGGCAATGGTATGTACTTCTGCTCTTTATAAATTGTTACATATCACTTGGTGTATGTATTAAAGGTGGTATTAGAACCCCTAGATCATGTCTTGCAATTTTAAGGTATTTCCATCACAAATGCATGAATTGATGCTATTGTCTTCAAAGAAAAGAAACCCACTATTGTGGGTTATTAGGAGATATATGATAGCAACCCCCCTACCTTGTTAAATTGCTTCCCAATGGACCTTCATTGATCGCACGGTATCTTAACCTTGTGCATTTATGTAAATATTAATGTCTTTGAATTTTAATGGTCCATTGTAAAGCAGAGGGTGGTCTTCCATTAGTTTCTCATCTGAATACGTTTTAGTACATGATGTAAATGATAGGCTTATCATGGATTAATAAAATATACTTACTGGATTAAAATACCAACAAGCCAGACAGAATTATGCTTTCTTTTCATGTTAGTTTTTGATTCTGTCACATACCTCAGGTTTCCATTGTCTCATTCCAGAACAGAAGTGATTATGGTGTCATGAGCATACTTACACACTATATATGGGTGAGCCAAGACATCACAAGGACCACCTCATCTACTATCCTTACCCACATAGTGACCAATTCAGATGAACAGGACATTTGTTAAGACAGCCAACAGTTGGGGCATAAGCAAAACATTACAACTGTTCTTAGAAACAGTAGACTACTTTAATTTCTTGCTTTCTCTAAATTAATGTCTTGCTGTTAAACAAGCTGTATTCCACAAGCTGAGACACCCTACTAACTGACTTCCCTGCCATCGATGAGTGAGCACTGTTGGAATAGTGTACACATGGGTGTATTGACATGAAGCAACTTTTAGAGCGTGTCTTTCTGGTTACAGAAAACATTATGACCATCACCATTGGTCTTACCTCAGGGAAGGTTAGTAAAAACTAGGTTTCCTTGCAAAATCCAAATGTAAATCTGTAATTACAAGTATAGTTCTTCAAACAGACAGGACCCTCTTTACATATAAAAGGGGTCTGAAGCAAACATCACTCCTTACAGGTACTACGGTGAATTTCATTTTCTGAGTTTGTGCCCTCACCATGTTGGTGCAATGTTGCTGCAGAGTAAACATGGATTAACGAACATTTTGCCCTTTCTTTTGAATCAGAAATGGATGCCCTTCCATTTGCTTTGTTATCACACATTGGAGGATCCTGTGGACTCCCAGAACAATATGAAGCAATTGTCAAGAAACACTTCCAAATAGTGTATCTCAAGGAGTTTCTCAACAATAAGAATAAGTATTCTCCAAAGATACAAGCCATTCTTTTGTGGTGGCATCTGCCTGTGGTTGACAAGGAACTCCTGGATTCTCTACCAAACGTAAAAGTAATTGGGAGTTCTGGAGTAGGGGTTGATCATCTAGATCTATGTCTTATATCAAGCTACGGAATTAAAGTCACCAACACACCTCACGTGGGTAACGACGCAACAGCAGACATGGCAATGGCTCTCATGTTGGCATCGGCTAAACAGTTAATTGAAGGTATGTAAGGATAGAGTATGATAGTATATGGTGGACCCTATCACTGATAGATTTTAATCTACTCTATTTTATAGAGGATTATAGATTAGTTTGTAGCAGGAATAAGGTTAAAATTACATGCACGGCACAAGATGATAAAAGCCATCTCCATTGGACTAAATGGAAAATAATAGTCATTATTTTATAGCCCACCAGATTTCCTGTTCACCAGAAACCACAAAGTTTGATTTGAATTGGATTGTTGATGATATCACAGAGGCCACACTGGGAATCATTGGAATGGGAGGCATTGGTTACAGCATTGCTCTACGAGCTAAAGCTTTCAGAATGAGGATTCTGTATCACAACAGGACACCAAGGTGAGATGACTAGAATGACATCACAACCAGCATTGTAACTTACTATACAGACAACTGATTTATTATTTCTGCAATGTAATCTACATTGGTTACCGTTCCAAATCATAACCCACTAGATTGCATTACTGTACAATATGATTTAATGTATTTAATGATAAGAAAAATTGTCCTGGGTGAATTTACAATTCTGTGACACATTTACAGATAAACAGAACAAGAACTAGATTATAAGCTAATTTGAGCTAATAGTTATGTCTTGTGGAATCTCACGGCACTATATCAAATAATAAGTAATAATAATAACAAGAAATATAGGAACATTTTAAAATTAAATTCATATTAACTTGAGTGTTTGGTGCGTTAGGATGAAGCTTCAGTTTGTATGTAAAGTGATCCAAACTACCACTAGGACGTAATAAAAAGTCCCAGGAGTTTTGCACTGGCGGGAATATTCTCCACCTGGTGCAGGGGAAATCAGGCTGCCGTATGACACCTTGGTATATCCCCTGTCAGAAGACACAAGGATTGCTGGCTCCATGCTGAATGATGAAGTGTAACAAAGTTCGGTATACATGTTACGGTTGAAAACAGATTGCGTGCCTGCCAAGCCCAAAAAAACAGGAAATAAGAAAAACGTACATAATAACTATATGTGGTATTACTGTACATGCTTTTTCATTAGTAGCATCTAACCCATAAAAGAAATCTTACCTAAATCTGAAAAATTCTGTTCGTTAATGTATTGATTAAAAATGTAAATCATGGACTATATATACAAAAAATATATTAAAAGAAAGGGAAGGAAAATACCCTTAATATACATTAATTGAGTAAACATTATCTTTCTATCTATAGTACATCTATAATTTCAGTAAAACCTAATTCTTTAAATTATATGGACTATATGAGATGGCTTGTGCCCTTTCCTTCTTAACCCAAGATACAACTAAAACTTGTAATGCAATTATTATCTCCATCTCTCCGTCTTAGCTGGGCTCCTTCATACCTGTCTTGCTCCTTTACAACCCATAATCAGTGCTGCTGCAGATTTATATTCCTTACCTAGCTCTACTAATGCCTCTTCACTGGCTGACTGTATACTTCGGGAATCAATTTAACATCATGACTTTCTTCACAACAGTTCCTCTACCTATGCCTCCTTTATCTACACCTACTTGGTCCCTACTCGTACGATAATTCTTGCCTGTCCGATGCTCTGTTATCTACCTCTCATGCTCATATACACGTGCTGCCCAATCTTTTGGAATGACCAGACTCTCAACTTGTCTCTTGTCCCTCAAAATCATTTTGCTCCCCTCTACCCAGCCTCAATCCTGCTGTCCTACTATACTATATTACCCTTTAGACAATCTTTTTGTGTGTTTAGCAATATAATTTATTTAAACCATTGTTAAATTGAAATACAGTTGTTGCGCAATGTCCCTCTACTCCTTCTGGATTGTAAACTTCTTTGAGATCCTTTTATTTTTAATTCCAAATTGTTTTGTGATGCAGTAGTTGTAATGTAATTTATACCCCTTATACAGCACTGTGGAATATTATGGCACTGTATAAATCAATTAATACAAATAAGAAATGGAAAATGCACATTAAATATGTATTCTAATAGACACCCAGAAGAAGAAGCGGCGGTTGGTGCCATGTACTGCAGTAAAATGGCAGACTTGCTCCAGCAGGCTGATTTTGTGATGTTGGCTGTGAAGCTGACACCAGAGACTGACAAACTAATCGGTAAAGAGGAGCTACAACTGATGAAGCCCACGGCCATTCTCATTAACATCAGCAGAGGTATTGAATTTTGTTTCAATTCAAGAAAGTTTCAATACACGCAACATGGGTTGGAAAATACACTGTAGCTTACAACAAACCAACTTCCAGCTACAATGTAAAGCAAACTCTTATACAATATGATCTACATTATAACATCTGACATGTTGTGGTTACGGTAGATTCAATTTAATCCTCTAAAGGTATTGTGCAAAACAAATCTGAGACCCTCAACCAAGAACGGACAGACGCTTAACCCCTTAATGACAATGCCCGTACATATACGGGCTCAAAATGCATTGTTTTCAATGGGTTTAGGGACCGCCCATTGTCCTTAAGGGGTTAATAACCTGTCCTGCGGTGGATCCCTGCTTGGGAGCATCTAAAGCTTTAGCTCTCTTTACTTAGAAACTTTTAAAATAAAGGTAAAATAAGTACTTAAAATATGTATGTGTGTGAATTTTGTATAAAACACTATTTATTACAGGCCAAGTTGTGGATCACAACGCTTTGGTGGAATCTCTTAGAAACAAAACCATCAAGGCTGCTGCTCTAGATGTCACGTATCCAGAACCTCTTCCGCGGTACGATTTCTGTAACCTACATATTCATTTTCTTCTTTTCCACAGAAGTTGCAAATATGACTCTTAAGTGCCTTTCGATGTTTTTTTCTCTTGACAGTTTATAAGATAATTATATGAAATTTTGCCCTAAATAGTAGAGACTTTTAGGATATTTGGCATCTGCTGTTCATCTACTCATATAGACTGCATGTTAAAACCCTTAACAGAAGCTGGCCTTTTCTTGTCTAGAATGCTTAAATTAGCTTATGTGCTATTATAGAAAAAAATGACTTTTTTAGTTTAATGTATTTCACCGATAAAAGTGCCCCTGTCTCTATTTATGGGGACATACATGCAGTTATAAAATTATCTTTTATTTATATAGCACCAACAATTTACATAGCCCTTCTTACCAACCTGAGGTAAAGCAGGCCCTGCTCACAAGCTTACAATCTAGAGGAAGTGTAGAAAGGCGCAAGGTATAGAGAAAGAGGGACAGATAGTGCCATAGAAGACATAGATGTGAAAATGTATTAGCGGTAGATAAGATATGGAGGTTTTAACTGATAATATTGTATCCTCTGAGTTTTGAGGTATTTCTTGAAAAGTAAAATGTTACACTCAGAAACAAAAAATCAGTATTGGTGTTGTATGTGGTTTACTCTTTTTAATATAAACGTGTTACTTATTATTTTAATAGAAATCATCCTTTGTTGACCATGAAGAATGTCATTGTGACACCCCATATCGGAAATTCCACTGACAAAACAAGAAGAAAAGTTGCAGAAAAACTTGTATCGAATGCATCTGCTTTATTAAAGGGTTTGCCTATTACAGATATAGTGACAATGCCATAATTTTGGGTTTCTGCATTGCTTGTGTGACATTTAAAAAATGTCTCTACCGATTCGAAAAAATATATCCGTAGTTATTAAATAAAACAGAATTCTTGAATTGACTATACTGAAATATTTTTAACAAATAAATATCTTATTGAATGTATTATGTATGTCTAAGTTTACAGAAACATTCGTCTTTGGCACAAAATAAGTGGAAGTATACGATTAAAAGGGTCACCAGCACTTTAGTCAGTATGCGTACCTTAAAAATCACTAAACTAAATAAGTTAGTATTCAAAGCAAACACTGTAAATATAACTATAATACTTGCAATATCCAATCAAATGAACTCATAACTATTAACACCCATGTTTGTTATAAATATGTTTTATGCAATAGTTGATTACTAATACCGCTGCCAAGTAGCTCAGAAGTGTCTGATTTTTTGACACCAGTCCAGTAGTTCACATACAGTTAGGTCTGGAAATATTTGGACACCGAGACAAATTATTTTGTTATTTTGGCTATTTACCAAAATAAATTGAAATCCCTCAGCTTTAATTTGAGGGTACTCACATCCAAATTTGAGGAAGAGTTTAGGAATTACAGCTCTTTAATATGTAGCCCCCAAAAGTATTTGGACAATTGACTGGTTTCATGGACAGGTGTGGGCTATTCCTTCTTTATTTCTTTATCAATTAAGCAGGCAAAAAGAGCTGATTTCTAGGTGTGGCATTCGTATTTGGAAGCTGTTGCTGTGAACCCATAACATTCAAATGAGCTTTCAATGCAAGTGAAGCAAGCCATCCTTAGGCTGCAAAATAGAAAAAATCATCAGACATATACCAGGAACATCAGGAGTAGCCCAATCAAAAAAAAAAGAACACACTAGGGAGCTCTGTAAGACAAAAAGGCCTGCACGTCCATGGGAGACAATATTGGTAGATGATTGTATGATTCTTTCCGTGGTAAGGAAAAACCCCTTCACAACATCCAGCCAAGTGATGGCTTCAGGAGGTAGGGATATCCGTATCCAATTCTACCAGAAAGACTTCATGAGAGCAAATTCAGAGGGTTCACCACAAGGTGCAAACCATTCATTAGCCTCAAGAATAGAAAGTCCAGATTAGACTTTGCCAAAAAAAAGCCAGCCTAGTTCTGGAACTGCATTCTTTGGACAGATATAACCGAGATCAACCTGTACCAGAATGATGGGAAGAAAAAAGTGTGGCGAAGGCTTGGAGAACGGCTCATGATCTGAAGCATATCACATCATCTTTAAATCACGATGGAAGCAGTGTGGTGGCATGGGCATGCATGGCTTCCAATAGCACTGAGTCACTAACGTTTTATTGATGATGTGACAGATATATTGTCTGCTCAGATTCAGCCTGATTCATCGAAGTTGGTTGGATGGCACTTCACTTTACAGATGGACGATAAACCAAAACATACTGCGAATATTCTGCAATGGCCGAGTCAATCACCTGATCTCAACCCGATCGAGCATGCTTTTCACTTGATGAAGACAAAAGGCAGAAAGACCCACAAACAACTAAAGACAGCTGCAGTAAAGACCTGGCAAAGCACCACAAGAAGGAAACCAAGCATTTGGTGATGTCCATGAGTTCCAGACTTCAAGCAGTCATTGCCTTCAAAGGATTCTCCACAAAGCACATTATATTTTTGATTGTGTTGATTTGTCCCATTACATTTGAGGCTCTGAAATAAGGGGACTTTGTATGAAAATGGTTGCAATTTATATGATATTTTCATATGATATTTTTCTTCAATTCCTTGAATTAAAGCTGAAAGTCTGCACTTAAACCTTTTTTTGTTTTATTTTAAATCCATTTTTGTGACGTGCAAAGCGAAAATTATGAACATTGTGTCAGTGTCCAAATATTTTCAGACCTAACTGCATGTGGAAGAGATAAGTGGATGATACATAAAATTTGTATGCAATGTTAAGTGTGTAAAAACACTTTTCCTTCAAATATCTAATGTTGAGATTTAACGTACAAGCTCAACTGCAACCCATCTAATACCATACAAGGATGTAAAAATTTAAAGAACATGAATAAAATAGCTTGCCCTTACAAAAACACCATCATGTAGGTTTCTGATGTTCTTTTACCTGTTTGTTCTCCTGCATAGAAACATTCTGCATTAAATAATAAAGGGGGGAGTCAAAAGTGATCCTTTATTCATATTGTCCTATACAACACAACATAGCAATCTTCCATTGTAAAAAAGCTCATCTTGTAGTCCTTCCATGCTAGCACTGGAAGAGTTTAACCAGAATGAATATCTTTGTCAAATACTTGACCGATACCATGGGCCATTTTTGTGAGCAAACTTTACTCAGAATGATTAATAAATATTTTGCTGGTGCAAATACTGGCCATAGAGGTCTGTCTTGTGAGCTCTGACCCGATGGTAACACACCACATATAAAGCCCACTCCCAAAATGCAGGTACCTCAAATCCACAGTCTTTAGAGTCTCTGGTAATTGGGGGAACATGGCACTCTGCACCAGGGGAAAGAAGTAGTCCCAATGAACCCCTTGTACCAACCTCCATGAAAAACAGAACCCCTTCCAAGGCCCATAGTCTGTAGGAAGGAGGCTGGACCCTAGGCCCCTCCAGGAGCCCAGGGCACGGTGAGACACAGACAAGGAAGGGTCACACATACACATACAGATATTAACTGGAACATCTGGGTTGTTTAATATTTTTTAACACTGGATCAAACCAAGGTAAAGACATAGGTTTACATTCAGTGATAGTTTTACAGTAATAAATGAAGAACTGATTTATCCCAAATGTCTTCAGTAAATTAGCCATTACGTAGCATCTGAAGCTTTCCAGTTACTGGGGAATGACTTCATTAGAAACCTGACGACCGGCAACAGCATCAAGCATACTTTGAACCATTGTCTCCATCATAATACGCCGGGTAGAGCGAGTAGCACTACCTATGTGAGGTGTTAAAATCACATTGCTCAGTTTAAGCAGCTGGTGGTCTCTATAAAGAAAAAGTAAAATGTTTAAAACGTTATTTAAAATTATTATGAACTAACATAGCATATATCTCCACTACTCCTGTGATGTAACAGTACTAAGCTCTTACCTAGGTAATGGTTCTGGATATGTGACATCAAGTGCTGCAGCTCTGATGTCTCCATTTTGTAAGGCTTCAACCAAAGCCATCTGATCAACAACTAACCCTATGAGCAGAAAAATGCATTATAAAATCATCTGCTTCAAACACAATTGGGAGAAACTGGGCCTAACGCACCAAGTGATGCTTGCTGCAAAGGTAAGACCTAAATATTCATGGTCAATGGGAAAAGTCCTCTAAGAAGACAACCAATGATATGGGGAATTATACACCTTAACATAAAAGATTAAAGGTTTTACAGCTGTAAGAAATTGTGGCAAATAGGTTCACATAGATCCCACTTCTGTGCAAATTCCCATTCCTAAGAAAGCTCAAGATCATGTTCAAACTTCCCCACTTTCTGCAAAATTGTTAACTAGGATTTACCAAAGGAGGCAGTGAAAGACAGGCATCAGGGAACAAAATAAAAAATCTTTTTTTATAACCCCCCCCCCCGAAATTTCAAAAAGACAGCTTCGGGTATGGGCAAACCACTAACGAACCTCTGCTGATGTTTATTAGGGTTGCCGAAGGTTTCATTAGCTGAAGCTCTTTTTTTCCAATGAGTTTTTGTGTGTCCTGTGTTAAGGGGACAGCCAGCACAACAAAATCCGATTGCCGGAGCAAATCATCTAGACTTTTACAGTAGGAGGCACCCACTGCCCTCTCCTCTTCCAGCCTGTAACACAAAATAAATGCACCCAAATCTACCAAGGACATTGCTCCAGTCATCTTTCTTGCCAGACTAGCCATTTGTTGGGAGTGAATTTCTTTTGTAACCACTATCTTAATGCACAAGATATGCATGGGGAATTCATTAGGAAATTGGCAATCTTTAGTTTTAAGAAGGCTATTTATGGCCTCCAAGTAACATACCACCTAGTTGCACAAACTTGTATAATTCACAAAATAAGTTTACAGTAGACATCCTCCAGTGCCGATTAAATCCATGATACGCAACCTCTAATGCCTGGTAAAGGTGAAATTGAATCTCATTTTAGGCAAGAGTTTTTAAATGCCTTCATTTGTAATACAGTCCTAAAAAAACCTATAGCATGCTGGAAATAATGCAAAACTACATTTGTGCTGGGACCTATGCAAACAGGCAAAATGCAGGTAAAGCAATTATACGTACTTCAGGCTATCTTCAGTGTAATAGGCCTAATGGCAAATCCAAGCCACTATGCAAGGATACTTTGTTTGCTTGTGTCTGGAGATTGTTTACTTGTGATCTACATACACTGGGGTTTGTTCACTAAAGAATGTGTTGACAAGGTTATACTATACATTAAGAAGAACCAACCCCATTGAGCTTCTGCTGCAGAAAGACCTTGGCTGGCACTGTGTATAATATAGTTATTTCAGCGAGATTTCACTAAAGCCCTTTTTACACATTGAATTATGCACTATTCAGGGCCGCCCCTTCATGCTACAATCTCTCCTTTTAGTGAATAAATCAAAATGCTAATGTATATTTGGTAATTACTAGCAGTAAGGCACTTTGCTTATCTATGTGATGAATCCAACAAGCACTTTTGCTATGGGAAAAGCCAATGTGCTGCTAAATGATACGAATAAGCATACCTCCTAGGGTTAAATTATCTCTCCCCTTTGGCAGCACCAACAATCCCAGTGTAAATTGTGCATTGCACAGTGAAAGGCAGATAGAAAATTCTTTTATCCCTGTAAAATGATATTCCCTGGTGGATGATCATAGAAGATCATCTTCTGTATATAAGGGGATATTACTTCCATATCTGAACAGTTTTTATATTTTTTTACCTCTGGTTCCTGTTGTGATAAAGAATTTTCATTTCAAAAGCTTTAGCCCTTTCGGCAATCTTATATCCAATCCGCCCCATTCCGATAATGCCAAGCGTGGCCCCTGTGACTTCCTCTGAAACCCAATTAAGTGTGAAATGCTCGGTTTGTGGAGACACCGCAATCTGGTATCCTAAGCACATAAACAGTAGCGTTAGTGCAGTTCAAAAAGTCCAGGATAATTTTCACTTTTTCTTTTAAATGACTGATGCGTAAAGGGCATCAGTTCCCATTGTACAAAACCAGGGGTCCGATCAAACTCCTCCAGTGTCCTGCCGCACAATGGTCCGGTTAAAAGGGAGATTTTTGATCTCCCCAACCAGCTTATTTACTCTATGGAAACTATGCAGCTCAGCACAGGCTCCATAGAT
>VKOC01020597.1:0-17688 GCA_009364415.1 Spea multiplicata
GCCAGGCCGCCTGGTTGCCCCAAAAAGATAGTCAGTAGTCCTCTGTGAATTGGAGGACGGTCCCAGCTCAGCCGGGGGCACATGGCTATCTCCCTCACCGGGGTAACAGGGGCACCTGGAGACTCTTGCTCCCTAGTCTTGGGTTCTGGGGCAGCTGCCAGGCCGGGGCAGTTGCATGGAAGGAAAGCCCTGCTGATCGGGCCGGGGGCACTCGGGGAACCTGGGAAACATTTAGAGGTAGGAAGAGGGGCTTCTACTAGGATATTGGAGGGTCCTATGGGACACCGGGAGGGTTAAGCAGACCCTTGATCTTCCTCTCTGGGACAGGTGCCTCTGCCTGGGCACGGGGAGAGTCAGAGGAACACTCTGGGACAGTGACCTGGGCTTCTAGCAGGACACTTGGGGAACCAGGGATCACTTCGGAGACTAGACCTGGTGCCTGTATTAGGTCATCGGAAGGACCCAGGAAAGTATACAGCCCCTTCGGCGTCCTTACTAGTTCAGGGGCCAGTACCTCTCTCAAGACACAGGTACCCTCAGGGGTGCACGCAGGGCCAGTTGGCTCTGTGGTAATCTCAAGGAGACAAGGGGGTACATAGGTACTGGGACCTGGGCTTCTCCTAGGATACTCAGGGAATCGGGGGATGTGACGGACGCCGTCACCTGGGCCACTGGAGAAGCCTGACTGCCAGCCTCCTCCCTATTGACTATGGGCCCTGGGTTTGTAGAGACTTCTATGGCTTCCCCCAGCAGTATCTTCTCATCACTGGCTGAGGGGATTATCTCCAGCAGACAGCCAGGGTCTGCCACTAGGGAGTGACCACCATTGTTTCAGTCTAATGTATAAATCAGTCTCCCCCACCTATTGTATTGTTAATCCCGTTACACTGAGTCTTGGCTAGTGACTGGGGAACCGGGGAAAGTGTGGTGTCCCAGGCTAAGGGAGCACAAGGAAGCGGAGGCAGTCGGTCAGACTAGCCAGCTCCGTTACATTGGTGGCAAGCGGCGGGATTTCGTCTTAGTCTGAGGGACACTTACTTTCTACCGGGATTGACCGACAGGACGGCAGACTTCGGTCGCCTTGACGAGGACATGGATGTGGTATCAGAATTCCAGGGGCTACTGCGGGTCATCCTCTCCTGGTACACCACTGCCCTGCCTACAGAACAATACCAGAACCTGAGGCAAGTGGTTCGACGGTCAGTATGGCAGAGGGCTGTTATACGCCGGGGTCAGTGCCTTCCAAGCTCCGAACAAAGGATTAGAGACCAGCGGGAACTACGGATGCCATTCCTGGGACAGCAACCCCAGGAGCAATGGGTATCCGAATTGGACAAGCTGGTCCAGCAGGAGGTAGAGCTGGAAGATCACTATAGGGCTCTGCAGTGGTATACAGAACAAGCATATTGGGGAACTGCGAAAGATTGTTCTCCAGAGGGCTATGACTTTGGTGGCCCTGGATTATTATGGGATAGTCTTCAGGAGGATCCGGACTTCGGCAGCATAGCGGAGTGGCGGATTGAGGACATCCGGGATTTCAGGGAGTGGGACCTCCCAGATGCACTGGGACTTAAAGGTGATTTAGACTTTTTAATTACACAGGAGTGGGAACTGGAGAAGGCGTATAAAAAACTGTTCGAACGCGTTCAACAGAATGCCCCAGTGTCCAGGGACTGTGTGGATTTTGTGGATGTGATTGAGTGGTCAGCTGAGGATGTTGACCCAGGCGGGGGTGGATGGGACTGCGGTCTCCACCCCTGAGTCACAGGGATACTGGGCAGCTAATCCAGATCCGATACTGGAGCTGTGCGACTGTGCTCCACAACCGGATCCAGAGACTGGGGATTCATTTGATTTATTGTCTGAGGATGTTAACCCAAGAGGGGTGGATAACACTGTGGTCTCCACACCGGGGGCCTCAGAATGCTGGGCAGTCTGCCCAGATCCCTTAGCCCCAGCTGAAGAGCTGGCAACAGGGCAGAGCGCTGCTGGCTTCTGCCCTGCACCTGCAATGACTACAGGGATCCAGGGAGATGAGGCAACCGGCCCTTCTCCCCAGCGGCAGCTCACATGTCCGGGAGCGGAGGAACTTGTTTTTCCTCCCCAGCGGCAGTGGGAGGAACCGAGAGATGTGACAGCCGGTCCATCTTCTCAGCGGCAGCTCACCAGCCCGGGAGCAGAGGAACCGGCCCTCCCTCCCCAGCGGCAGGCCGACCCACAAGATTCCCTAACCCCAGCTGAAGTGCTGGCAACCGGGCAGAGAATCGCTGGCCTCTGCCCAGCACCTACGAAAGCTGCAGGAATTCAGGGAGATCCAGCAGCCAACCTACCTCCCCAGCAGAAGCAGGGAGGTGGAACAGCCGGTCCATCCCCCCAGCGGCAGAACCTAATTCCAGTACCGGAGGAACCTGAACTCCCTCCTCAACGGCAGCAGGAGCACCAGGGAGGGGATGCAGGAGGCATCCCTCCCCAGCGATACCCGGGAGATGGCGCAGCCGGCCCATCTCCCCAGCAGCAGCAGGAGCACCAATTTTGGGAGGGCATTAATGGGCCAAATAAACTGACTGACTACGGAGTCAACCCGTTTGGGGTCTCATCCTATGTCAGTCCAATTCGAAGGGGGAAGAATTGTGACGGAAGCCGCCATCACTGGGGCCACTGGAGAAGCCTGGCTGCCAGCCTCCTCCCTATTGACTATGGGCCCTGGGTTTCTAAAGACTTCTGTGTCCCCCCCAGCAGTATCTTCGTTTGGTTTTCCCTACACTGAGTCTCGGCTAGTGACTGGGGAACCGGGGGAAAGTGTGATGTCCCAGGCTAAGGGAGCACAAGACAGCGGAGGCAGTCAGTCGGACTAGCCAGCTCCATTACAAACACCATGCAACTTTCCTAAATCTAAATATAGTCGAAATCAAATCACAAGGTCACAGCCTGCAGCTTTATTTACATAAACAATAGCATAGTAACAAAAGATACATTGGAATGGATACTATACTGTGTAGTAAACTCGAGGGTGGATTGTGCTATACATAACATATGGTGTTTAGCTATAATTATCTATTCCTTGCATTACCTAGGCGTGTCTAACTAGGATGTAGGATTGCGATGGCATAGTATTCCCAGGTTACAGGTGTAGCTGACTTACCACCCACAGAAGAAAGGTATTATTTTAGAGAAGGCTGGGTGAGCATCAAGTATAATGAAACTATATATTTATGATACATTTTCATAATCAATGAACAATCCCAACAGACATACTGAGCGGCATGTAGTGAAGTGCCGTATTTGTTCTGTCTTCTGAACCAAACTTCCAATCACCCTATGTCAAACCATAAAAAAGTCTTACATTGGCTTCCCTTATCTGTTAATAATTATCTAGTGGGTATCTTGTAAGATAAACAGCAGTGCTATTTATATCCCTCTTTAAGGGTACTGGTGGTATATAACCTGGCATGATAATCATAAACACCATAGCTCATTTTACATGCAAGCATATGGAAGAAAGATTAGGAATTTCCAACATGTTTTACAACTTATATGATGATGGCTTATGAAATATAAACCTTCTTGCATTATAACTCTTCAATGTGTCAGCATTTAAATATTTCATATATTGTATTTTAATGATGGAGTGACACATTACATGTCTTACATTCCTTTAAGCAACAGCCTTGGTGGTACACCCATCCTGAATTCATGGATACACAGTGGTGCCAAAATGTACTGACAGCAATGGCGGCCCTTGAGGTCTGTGGATACATGACATAATTTTTTTTTTTTTATCATTGCTAACCTACATTATTGAAAGAACAATATTTTTCCATGTGGCTTCCCCTTTAATATATGAACACATTTCCTGTTGTTTCTATACATATTATTGTGACTTTAACGTGGCAAAGCACTGTGACACACTCCAGCAAACATTCCGAGGACATAAAAAGACATTTGATACCTCCCAATCTGAAAACCTGGCAACCCTATCTGGAAGAAGGAAACAGACGGATATATTTTCCCCTAAAGGCAGAATTCCAGTTTGCTACAAGTCTTCTTTGAACACCATAAACAATGTTAAAGCTACATCGGAACTATGTATTTCAACATGAATTAATCTACTTTCATATGATATCATTTTACCTGGAAGGGAAAGTGTAATGCGTGGGAAGAATTACATGGAGAAACTATCAATCTTCTAACCGCAAAGTAGTTGAACAGGATAAAAAATATTTGTGGCTAAAAATTATAATAAAAACACAAGCCACTTTTAAAATCATTAAGTTATTTAAATAATTACAGATTGCAGTGATTTAATGTGGTTTGATGGTGTATGCCATCTATTTCTTTCTATTGTCATGTTTACAAGCCATAATGTAATTACATTGTTAAAAATATATACGTAAACGTGTTATATGGCAAATGGCAGTAATACGTGCATATCCCATTTTAAAGAAATTGATGCTCAAGAAGACCAGGTTAACTTAGCAGATCACCGGGAGAAGTGGATCGCTTAGAAGAAAGAGGAATGAACACAAGAAAATGAGAAACAGCAGAAAATAATAATAGGGTGGTGACATGTGAACATTATTGAAATAAACTGACTAGCCTCAAATAATTTCCGTAATTATGAGTAAGTACTTGATTATTTCTAATTTAATTTATGCAAACAACTATGGTTTTTAATTCTATATTTTTTTACATGAAAGCCTCGATCTTAAAGATAATTTACCCTATAGATGTGTATCATATTTTTCCTCAACAAGTTAAATACAGGTAAACAGAATAGAAATAGGTTTGAAACAAGGTCACTACACGTTTTATAATGTGAGGAGCACTGGCTCTATAACTTGTTCTTGGGGCTGTGTAAGAATGAGTAACAATTCATTATTTTGCTGCTGGTGGTCACAGTGAATATTTTGATGTCTGTAGGAGCATGGTTGTTAGATCCAGTCACATACAGGAAAGCAGAATATAGAGGGGAACTTTGAGCCAAATAAAATCGATGCTTATGTATTTTTTCGAAACGCCACCCCAAGGAGGAGAGAATAAAACTGGCACGTTTACAGTGTCTGTATTAAACAACTATTTCCATCTTTGTGCATACATACACAGAAACTATACATTTTTTTAAAGTCAGGTAGGATGTTCTTTTTGGTGACATTTTTTATAAATACAAAACAGAGCAAGAAATCAGCACGTACCCATCAAATTCAAAAAATTCAGATTACATCACATTATACGGTCATATCTTGCTTAGCCTCCCACTAGGTCAAGTCCCTCATTAATGATATCCAGAAAACATCATTAATTTGCTTCTTGCAGGGCTAAGAAATATATGACATATGACAGAATCTCCATTTATGCCTTAGGTAGGTGTTTTTCATGGTATTTGCTGGGTATGCGCTAATTTCTTGCTATCTTTTGTGTACATATTGGTCATTATTATTTTGGCAGCAACCTAGTCACTTTCCATCCTTTATACACCCTCAGTGGACATCAAGACTTTGCCCTCTGATGGTCGTGCCTATGTTTCATAGTGCTACTCCACAGTGCACCTTCTGGTTTTGTCTTCAGTGTTTGACCTTGGTTTGTTCCTGTTTACTCTGACCTCCAGATTCCTGACCTCCGGATTCCTGACCTCGGCTTGACTTTGACCTTGAACCCGTCTGCTCCTTGGGTCCTACTTGCATCAGTTTCTCCAACTTCGCTGTACGTGACAACTATATAGATATATATATATATATAAAAAATTAACTTCATCTCCAACTCCTTGGTCCTCTCATATTCATATCTTGAATTGTGTGTTTAGAGAAAAAAAAATCAGTGTTTTATAGAAAATACCATGCAGATATGAAAGAAATTAATAGAAAAAAATAATGAAACAACATTTGGGCATCTGGGCAATTTCTGGCATGTCCTATGTCACCTATTGATATGTCAGATTAGATGTGAATTGTCTAGATTAGATGTTCTCATGATTGCACATTTACACTATTTTGGATTTATTCCAAGATGTAAGAAACAAAAGGTTCATTCCTTTTCTTAATTAGTACACATAGTAAACAGGATGCCAGTACCGACTAGCCAGGCCGGTTCCAATTATTCTTTGCTTTGACGTATGAATGTAAAAACAGACCATTTAGTCGCCAATGGATCTTATTTTACGATTACAACATTCCAGTCTCTGTAATTTTATTACGGTACATTATCATATCTTTATAGATTTATTTCTGGCAGTCCTAATACCCAGTTGAACAAATACATTAATATTATCCTTTGACATTAATGGCTTGAAGCAGGGGGAGTAGTATGGGCATTGCTGCACAGAATGGAAAAATCTATTTATCAGGGTATTTTTGAAATCTGAAAAATATATATTATATATAAACAAGGTATTTGTTATCTTGTAATGTATTAATTTTATTATTTGATTTCTTTGTATATCATTCTACAGTGGTTATGTAAAACACATATCAATCATTTGAGATAATATGACATGAAATAGCTTGACCAGTAAATGAACTAAACCTATGGTAGCTGTTCTTTTGTGACAACAGATAAGGAAACATTTATGTACATCGTGGCATAGCCGCATAAGGTATCAGACACAGAACAAAAAAAGATGGAATTGTATAGAAAAAAAGGTTAATACAGACTGGAAATGTAGATGTAGAACCTGGTGAAGGCAAAAGAATCTAATGAAACACTACTCCAAGTAGTAGGCTACTTAATGCAATACGCCAAGTAAAACCATAGTGGAAAATGTAGTACATTGTTAGGCGTCTCAGGCTTTGTGATTTGCTGAAAATCTATTTTTGGGGGATTTTTGCTAACAGCTTGTTTAACTTAAATACTAAATCATTCTGTATATTGGTGTTAACTCTAGGTTGAGCATAGTCCCTGGGTTCCTGAGGTCAACTTCTCTGTATTTGCTAAAATGGAGCAACTTCCACATTTACTAAAGGCAGGTCCAAAAGGGCAGCAGCCCTTATGCTGCATAACCATCAATCTAGCTCAGGGAGCTCACCACTACTTTAGAGATTAGATATTACTATTACACTGTGGAGGTTTGTGCCCCTGACATTTTCTGCCTTTTATGTACTGTACACACATCATTGTTTGGGAAATCGTTGTTGTACTTTCATTTTATAGGCTTTTCATTTATAGACATTTAATTTGCGAAATAAATGGAAGAGATGAAATGAATGATTTCCATCATATGCTCCAGGGTTTACACTATGTTGACAACATATGTCTGTTGTCGGAAAGGTGGGTGCAGAACATCACAATCAAAGCTGATTTACGAGCTGTATGTAGGTGTTGATATTAGTTGGTGTATTTGACTTTCAAAACAAAACTTAAGGACATCATGAAAAATAGAAAGACACCAACTAGTGTGTCAATGTAGTGATAAATAATGTAGATTATTGGCACCACAGGTGGAAACTACAATAAATAATTACCATCAATATTGGCATGGTTAAAGAATCAGCGAGCAGTGAAATCAAATCAATTGGCAGTTTGTAATATGAATAATCCACTGTGGTGCAAAATATATATTTTTATTGCAATATTATATGTGCAATGGATCCCCTATTCTAATTTCTGGTATAAGGCTTGTTGATAGTAATAAAGGACCCAGAAATAAATACATATGGTAAACATGTTCTTAGTACATAGTTAATTTCTTCAAGATGCATACCTTGATAATGGGATTTGAAAGAACAACACCCAACATATTTGCATCTTATATGACCCATTCCTATCATTTGTTTTTCAGTAAACTGTTTCCCACTGAAATCAAGAATTTTAACCTAAAACTAATGCTCTGATAAAAATAAACAGCAGGTGAGTAGAATACACTGTGACATTAAAACTGGGAAAAACCAAAGTGTAGTAGTCAATTCTAAAATATCAACAGGCAAATAACGTTATTAGATCACAAGTAGAAATGATAAATGTGCATGTGCAAGCCACAATGTATGGTTTCCATAGGGTCACTATTAAGGTATCATACATTTTATAAGCTTATAGATAAAATACCAAAATGTAAAACGTAAAAGGTGATTGGGCAATTGGCTCTTTTCTGTCACCTTTTATTTATGTACCTATGCAATGAAGCCACTTGACGTAAAACATAAATTGATTGCTACCCTATAGTTTAGAAACAATACAGCCCTGTTATGGCTATATTATTAATTGCCACATTCCTAAAAGGAATACTAACTGCGACATACATAAAGTATATGCCCGCATTATATAACATTTTATAATTAAAGGGCGTAGTAGATAAATATTGCATTCCAATAATGTAATGTACACTTTCTTCGCCTGAACATCTACACACCCATATATGTGCAAGTTCTACGCTGACCTGGGAATACAGTAAATGCACACTGTGTTGATATTCGGAGACCACTAGTTGTGCATTAAATCCCTGAACTCTGGAAAATAAAAGACCATGAAATGTATATAACAATGTCACACTACCATGAAAAGTCTCTTTTAATAAAATGGTCACACAGGATTACATTGTAATATAATCCCTTACTTCCTGAAACAACATGTCTTGGTTTAACTAGAATATGTGAGCACCAGAGGGTATTTGGCACGCAAATGATTAAAGATTCATTAAAGATATTTAAACTCTAGGCCTCAATTTTTACTGCCAATACCATTTGTAAGGTGAAAAAATGCCATTTCATAACATCTTAAATATAATTCCCAATTCACATAACATAAGCATGGTGCAGTTTCACCAAGACCCCCAAGACCCGGTGGTTTCTAAGATCCCAACCACCGACTCCGGACTCCTCGCAATGAAGAAAGACTGCACTCGAAGTAAAGGTAAGTAAATATATTTATTTGTAATAAATCATTTAAAAGTTTTAAAATACAAAGCGATATGCGTTTTGCTCCATTGAGGGTCCTGTGAAGGTGAAAATGGAACAGCAAGTGGGAGATCTAAAGGAAAGATTAATGAGGAGCACATATTAATCATGGAAAATGTGAGTGCAACACCTAAGTTATAAGGTGTATTGTACCCTAGCTGTATTACACTATTTTTTTTTTTTAGCTTCTCTTTTTCTTTTTTTTTTAAGACCTATTGTATTAAGAAGCCATCTGCATCCAGAACATACATGCAAGTTCTGTAAATGTATCCTTACGACTAATAGATTTATGTTAAGCGTACTTAAAATCTTAAAAAATATATATATTTTTATTTTATTTTATTTTATTTTATGTTGTGTGTGACACAAAATTAACTGATATACAAGAATAACCATATTTGTTCCCCGAAAATGAATGGGCCAAAAATGAAAAACATTACATATCTTGATATACATAATGTAATATACATAACATTTGTATCTTAACCATGCGAATAATCTACTTCAGGAGTGTTTTTTTAGGATTACAAAAACAAGTAAATTATGTAAATGTGTTTGTTATATCATTAACTAGTCATGGATTAAACACTGGGTGGGGTGACAAATTAATTCATCCTATTTAATTTCCAGATTATCCCATGCATTTTTTAACTACATCAAGCCCATTTCCTTTTTACTGGGAGCAGTCATGATTAAAATCACAACAAAAAGTGTATTAAGTAAAGATGTGTGATGGAGACCCGTACTGGGACTGAGTAGCTCCACCGTAGAGCTCTTCCTTGCCGCTGAAAATTTAATCACTCAAGGGATTAACCCTTCATATTCCCCCAAGCACTAGACGAGACTTCATGTAGGGGTAAAACAGAACTCTCTTTATTGAGGACAGCACAGATATTTATACACACAAACATGATAGGATTAGGGGTTTAATCCCATCAACTACCAGACAGCCTGGCGCCTCCATACAGTTCTATTGCCAGCAATGCCCACCTGACAAAGAGGCACTATTTTGGGGAGATCCCAAGGGAGCTCACAAATCCTGGCCAAGAATCTGGGTAAACCCTGGCTAAAAAAAACCCAGGGTTGCCGAACAAGCTCCCTGTCTGTAACCACCACCAAGTGTTTGCCACCACAAGCTTAATGTAATCTCAAAAGAGCGCTGAGGTGGGGCAAAGGCGGTCCGTATCGACGCTGTTCCAATTATCGGCGGGCATTGCCGCGGTTCCTAGCTGCCAAGAAGTTCCATGAATTTGCGGCTAGGTCCCAGTCAGGCGGATCAAGCTTTTCCTAGCTTGTAGAGCCCTCATAGCTGGCTAGTCCATGGGAGTCTGGTTCCGGCAGACCATATGGGGTTTCCCGGTCACTCTGTGCCCCCCAATTAGCACAGGATTACTTAGACATAAGAGGGGACTTGGCAGGCAGGTAAGGAGTCTATTCCAGGAATCCATGAGTGCCCCCCACCCAAACTCAAACATACCCCCATGAGTCCTCAGCCTTAAGTACGTTATCGATGTATATATAGATGTGTGTGTTTCTAAAATTATCACACCATTTACATAAATAATTTAATAACATACATTTTAGAAGAGACTATGCTTGATTTTGATTTTTAGCTGTATTCAAAACTCCAGCAAGTTCTGCTTAGTATTTCGGCAGAAATTATCTGCCAAACTGCTATCCCCACCCTTTACTTTTGATTGTTCTATTAACCTGTTTAATCCTGTACACATCAGCTTCACTGATCCATGAATACACATAAACTATGTCTATAAGTGCTAAAATTAGGGCATAGAATTGGGATGACATACCAACCAATAGCTTTAAGCTAAAATGTTTTTCATGCAACCACTTTACTGAGAAATATCATTACTGTTCTAGTTTTCTGAGAGGTATTCAGCAATGGCTTTTAAATCTGCCATCGCCTTCCCAGTTATATAACCATACTTAATGATCACACAGTAAATGGTGGTTAATAAATGGATCAACCTCCACTTAATTTAAAATGTGTAGCAACAGATGCATTTCCATGCCAACAAATGAAACCAATCCACCCTTAAAGTAATCTGATTTCACCAGCTCCCCGGGTAGCGCCTTCAATGCACAGAATTCTCTGGTTAGTTTCATTTGGGGCAGTTCTTCCAATCAAGAGGTCATCACTTGCTATTTTCTTGTCAGGGGGGAAGATTTCCACAGACAAGCTGCATAAGCCTTGAATGTATTTGTGCACCATGTTGTGATTTACCCCTTTATCACCTCTTTCTTGGATTAAGCAAATCTGGTTTTACATTTCATTAGTAGCAAGCCATGTACCCTAACAAAATGACTGCTGGGTGACTTCAATGTCTTTCATACCTTGAATGAACTAATGAAAGTTATGTTTTGAAGGGGTTAAGGCACACTGTTTTTATTATTTTATTCCCATTGATGCATTTGCATGTAATCCATTGCCTTAGATAGCCTTTTGCTTTGCATCACTGTTTATCTGTTTATTTGATCAAAAAGGTTGAGAGCATTGGTATGACGGTTCCTGGTCTTTTACACAACTCTGAGGAATTGATGGATGCCGTATGTGCTTCTGTCATTCCCCCCCAGAATGCTTTTTTTATTTGTAAGTAATTTAATCTATGTGCAATAAAGTTGCTTTAACATGTCATGTTCTCGTTTGTGTCTTTTATGCGTTTTGGACATTCTTACAGCGTTATATTGGCCCCATGCCTGGACATCGCTGCACAGATGACTTTGTGTAGAACTTTACCCACAATACACTATGTAGGCAGTGTTATAATGTCACATCATACTCTGTATTGGGAGCATTATTGTGTGTCAATGTACTTTAATGTTAACCGATACATAAACAATAAAGGGGTAACAATGGCACAGAACAATAAACCAATTTCTGTTTAGGGGAATTCAATCAAATAACATCAAATCAAATAACATTATTGTTATTTTCCAGTGGCATTAGTGCTACCGTACTTGCTCTATTATAAGACGTCCCTGATTATAAGATGACCCCCAAAAATATGAATATTCATGTAGGAAAAAAAGCCTGAATATAAGACTACCCTATAGGAAAACACGTTTTACTTGTAAATATTAATTCACATGTAAATTATTCTTACATCCGCCCCCCGGGCTTGCCACTCTGCTCCCCAGATATGCCACACTACCCCCAGATGTGCCTACTACCCCCTATACGCCACTCTGCCCCCCTGATATGACACTCTGCCTCTCCAGACTTACCAATGCATCCCAGACTTGCCCCCATGCTCCAGACTCCCTGATGTCAACTGGTGGCAGCCGGTGGACGTCTTCTGCTGCCCGTCATAGAAGCCTCTGTCTACCTGCTGCGAAAGAGGAGGATCCAAGTCCCCTGTAGTGCTTCTGGGGATCTGGGTCTTAGTCTTATTGTCAGACCTCTATTTGAGGCTGGATTATAAAATGACCTTGAACATAAGATGAGGGGTATTTTTCAGACCATTTGCTCTGAAAGAAAACTTATAATCTTATATTCGGACAAATACTTGAATCTTTTCAGAATTCATAGAAAGAGAAATATTATTATTACTTGACAGAATAAAAACAACAATAGTAATATAATTTATAAAGTGTTTTCTGAAAAAAAAGGTTTGTCTTTCTGCCTATTCCATCTACTAGAATGACTTATTTAACTTCTATATAATATTTTTATAAACCAAATATAAATGTAAACAGCATAAAAATGTTAAAAACAACCTGAAGTAGTAGATTTTTTACAAAAATGGTGGCCTTAAAAAATGTGTCACTAAGGAAAAACTTATCAGGAAAAAAATAGTTAAGCTTTCTCAAGAAAATAATTTATTTATATAGTGATGGTAACAGTAGGGACTGCTGTGGCCTGACAGCTCTGTTTCGCCTGTGTTTCGAGTTAACTACAACGGAAGACATTTTTATGTTTCTCCCAGCAAAATGAGGAATTCAGGTATGACATCATGTTCCTGCAGAACCAATCATTGTTGCTTTGTGCATGAAAGGGGGAAGATACATGATAAAGATTGTGATGTGCATGTTGGCAGAAACTCTTGGCACATTAATAACGTTTTACAACTGGAGATGCTATACTGCACATAGTGTTACTTTATGCCCATTTACCCAAAAGTACAGAACATTTTCCAAACTTTGTACCATTATACATTTTTATACATAACCTCTTTACATGAAACAATGATTGTAATGATTCTACACATATTTATTGAAAATTACTATTTAGGAAAAACTGCAAAAGTATAATATAAATCGCATTATGTTACTATTATTTTTTTAAATTAAAACTAAACAAATATATGTAGGGTAAAAATTTTTTTTTAATATTTACTTCTAATTAATAGGGAGGCGGAGAGCCTTCAGTTTCACACATTTTCTTAACGTTATCAAGAACAATGAAAAGAGGATCGCAAATAACAATTCTCTTTATTCTTATGTTTAGATGATAGCTGATCCTCTTGCCTCACCAGCAGACATGTATGGTGACCACAAGTGTGTGAGAACATGGGGAGGTGTACCATTGCTGTATGTACTAAACGGATTATCTGATTCATCGTGAGGTCACGTTTCTATTGTGTGCCAGCAGCTGGCATATGTATGTGAACAAGCTAAACTTTCCCAAGAGGTACCCAGTCTAGACCTCACCTGTTGAAAAATGCTTCAAGACAAATTAATTTAACAGATTAATTGAATATTATCCAGTTCAGATATTCTCCACACCCTTTCGGCATGTCATTTTTTTCTTCCTTATAGTCAAAAGTACCGGTAAAAGATGTATGTAAGTGTTAATTTTCCAGATGATTTCTATATCTTTAAAATGACCATACGGTTCCTTCTATAATAATTTGGGAGAATGTCGACTTTACATGGTCACATTACATGGTCTGCAGATGTACACAATCGTGCAGAACTGGTGAAGCTGGCTTGGTATTCTGTAGCCAAAAGTTTTTTTACAGAGGTGTATGATAAGCTAACCTAAAACATTATGTGTAAAAGAGACAATAAGTGGGATTACCCACAATTAAGTTTCTTTAAAATCAATATTAATTTGGAAAAATGTTTGAGCCAACCATTCATGTTCTACACGGCTGGCAAAATGGGTTCAAGAAGTAAACTTATATTACACGTGGTGGCACTTTGTGGGTATCAAGACAAACAACAAGAATTAATAAAGGTCCTTGCAGGTTGGAAGGTCATAACATATGCTTTTGGAAAGGTTTGGGTGGCTGTAGGATAAGTAGTCTGGTTTTACAATGTGCATAGTAATGCAGATGGGATATTTAGATACTCTCCAGGGGAGGCCAGACACTTAAAGAAAGAGGTGCTGTATTTTTACATAAATTAGTACATTTTCACATAGATTGGGTTATACAGGAGCTCTCTGGAAAATGGTGTTGAGTGAACCACTTTTTGGGAGGTACAAGGAATTCTGGGATAACTAGTTAGGGGCTGCAAGAGTCGGAAAAGGAGAGCACAATGAACAGAAGTGCGCCGGGTCAGGAGACTCAGAAAGAACCTGTGTAAGATGGTGTCCGGGAGAATGCTGTGATTTGAGAGAAGCATCCCAAGGATTAAGGAAAAATCCTATTATATAAGTTTTATAACCTGTAACAGTGACCTAATTCAATTTAAATATACGCTTGTGCTTTATTTGTCAAACATTCCATAAAGAATAATCGTGTAAGAGGGTCATAATTTCTTGACTCTCAAACAGAATTATGATGGTTATCGAACTGGATCCCAACAAATTTTTTTTTCGGTGTGTCATGGATTGACAGGACAGTCTCATAATCGGGAGGCCTGTCCCCTTTGTCTCAGACAATATGATTCAGGGACAATATGCTGTTAGTAAATAAAGATCAGCGCTAACAAACTAGTGGAGCAAAAGCATTTATAACACTGCAGAAATATTGTCAGGTGTGTCACTAAAATATATTTCATAGGCATAAACGTTAGTGGAAAAACAACTTTTAAAAATGTTATTGTAGGTTCTTGTACCAAAGACTTCCTTTTTTAGCTGATGCAAACAAAAACAACAGACCACTACAGCAGCATGGTATATGATGGCCTGGCAAATGTCATCTGGCCTGCCTTTGGAAGGTGATGGGCTTTAATATCTGAGAGTGTAATCCACTGTGTCAAAAAAATGCTTAATATGGTATCCATAGAAAGGGGAAGGGCTTTGGTGTGGGTTTTCGTATGACACAAAGATGAGTAAGAGTAAAGGTACATGGGGAGTGTACAGTGCTATACAAAAGTATTTACCTTTCCCAGTTTCTTCTGCTTTTCTTTATTTGTCACATTTAAATGTTTTAGATCATCCCACTAATTTTAATATGAGGCAAAATGAGTAAACACAAAATGCAGATTTTAAAAGATCATTTTATTTATTTAAGTTATTGCACCCTTAAACCTAACTGGTTGTACCACCCTTGGCGGCAACTACTGCGATCAAACATTTGCGTTTCTGGCAGAATTGTTTCAATTTAGTACTGAAGGGTCTCTGCATGCCTTTCCAAGGTCATGCCACCCCAAAAGGTTTACTTGCTTGTGTTTTTCGGATCATTGTCCTTCTGAATAACCCAACTGCACTTGAACTTTAGGTCACAAACTAACATTCTCCTTCAGAATCTTATGATAGAGAGCATGGTTCCATCAATTATGGCAAATCACCCAGGCCATGGAACAGCAAAGCAGCCCCAGACCATCAATGCACAGATTATTATGCCAAAAGTCTTGAGGTCAACACAATGTTTTTTGGCAAACATGAGATGAGCCTTTCTGTTCTTTTTTGGTCAGCAGTGTCTTCAAATGGATAACATTTTTGCACAGTCTATTTTTTTATTGTAGAATCATCAACACTGACCTTAACTGAGGCAAGTGAGACCTGTGGTTCTTTATATGTTAGTCTGAGTTCTTTTGTGACCTCCTGGATGAGTCATGCAAATTCTAGGAGAAATTTTAGTAGGTCAGACACTCCTGGGAAGGTTCATCAAGTTTTCTCCATTTGTACATAATCACCATGGTTTGCTGGAGTCTCAGAGCCTTAGAAATTGCTTTGTAACCCTTTCCAGACTGATAGATGTCAATGACTTTGCTTCGCATTTGTTCTTGAATTTCTTTAGATTGCAGCATCATGTGCTACTTTTTATACTTTTTTAGCCTACTTCATTTTGCAAGACTGGTTCTATTTAATTGATGTTTAAGATTCATCAGGGCAGGTAGTAATCATGCCTGGGTGTGTCTAGTGAAATTGAACCCAGTTATCAATTACATTTGGTTAATTGGTGGATTTAGTAAATAAGACGAAAAGTACTTTTTCACATAGGGTCAGGTACGGCTGGAGAGCTTTTTGTCCTTCTATACATGAAATCATCATATATATAGGAGGAAAAATAGAAAAAAATCTGGAGAGCGACAAATACTTTTTCACAGCATTATAGATAGTGTTTGTATTATTAAATATAGGGGCAGAGGAACCAAGTAGGATTTTCTAATGAGGAGCAGGTAAAAGAGACATTAGTGGGTTTAATTAGGGTCGGAGCTGGTAGAAGGGGTTGATGGAGACGTGGGTTGTGAGGAGGGGTCGGCTTTTTTGTTTATAGGGGATCCTGTAGCGGGTTAATGTAAGGTGTATGTTTATTTAAAATATAGTTGGAGGGTGCAGATCAATAGTAGTGGGGCTTGGTTGAAATGTCTTAAAATATAGGACATTCACAAGCCCTGTGTAGTGTCAACTCACTGCATTGTACTACACTAGGTTTAGAGGTCTGTTCAAACACAACAGGGCTCCATTGAATGGACAAAATAAGCACAGGAGGTTTATGAGTATGAATGTGTGGTAGAGATTTTTTGATGGCTTTGTTGTGTGTTTAAGTTTAGCTGAGAGGAAAAAAAATTGTTTCAGAATTTATGTGTCACTTTCACTATGAATTGTCTGTGTGAAAAGGCGTGATAGCAGGAGCTGGAATTGTTTTTTTCCCCTTGCCTAGTGAGTCTGAAGGTCCAGTTTCTCTAAGGGGAACGTGCCCCAACCTCTTGTACTCAAAGTGTTTTGATATTTTCTAAGTTCAGTAAATCTCATGAGCTTTTTTTAAACATTTATTATAGGGTTGGCATACCCTTTACCAGTCATCATCTGTTTGTCTCTTTTAATTGCTTTATTTATCCAATATCATGGCTGTTCATTTGTTTATTATGTAAGAGAAATATTGTCACAGATCATGGATATAAAAAAAAGCAGCGGTAGTACCACCTATTGTTTTTATACTGCTAGCAGTGGCGTCGCTACAGGGGGGCAAGGGGGGGCAATTGCCCCCCCTAGGTTAATCCTTGCCCCCCCTGTTGCCCCCCTGCCAAATTTGGAATAAAGTCGCAATGCGACTTTAAATCCCGTTTTTTTTTTAATTATTATTTTTTTTTAAATTTGGAGGAGAGAGAGGGTGCAGCCCGCGTAAGATCGGCAGCCAAGGCAACCGATCTTACGCAGGCCGCACCTCGAGCCCCGCTACTTACCTGTGGGAGGGTCTTCTGCACTGCATAGAGGAAGCGGAAGCCAGAAGAGAAGGCAGAGGGAGGCCGCGCCCCCTGCTGAGGTCTGTGAGCGGCATCGAGGAGCTGCAGTGCAGGTAAGGGGGTGGAGAGGGTGTTTGAATGAGTGGGGAGGGTGTTTGAATGTGTTTGAATGAGTATGAGTGTAAGTGCTGGAACCTAGGCATGATGGGACTGTGATTGCTGCTAGCAATCACACTCCTATCATGCCAAGTCAGCCAGTACATGCTGC
>VKOC01020600.1:0-10099 GCA_009364415.1 Spea multiplicata
GTAGTTGGATGCACTCACATTTCAGATGAATATATCAGGCATATCTGATGTCATTCCATGGAGTTGTGGTGGTCCTTGATGAAATTCCTGATGTTGATAACAGGTTCCTGATGATTCCTCTATATTGTGGTGTCAATGAGTAAAGTGCAGGTGCTTGTGTAGATCAAGTTTGATAATCAATTAAATGTAATGAATCAATAATAAATTAACCTTGTATCAATGTGTAAACAGACCAATATAAATATATCATGATTCAATATAAAAAGAATGTAGATAAATAAAGAATTTATTCTGGGACCCAGCCCTTTATGTGCAAATCTGTCAATACATATAGCGAATGTATTAAAAAAATGATATGTAAAAAAGTTAAAAAGTCCATGGATAATCGATAAAAAAGATATAAAAACCAAGTAAAGTTGGTCATTTGTGGAGGCTTGAAAAGCTCATATATATTGTGAGTGCAACTATTGAAGTTTCTGTTCCTCTATTTTTGAAGTGTCTCACTGTATCACCTCGTGTTTTGATTTTGTTTCATCAGAGTGATTGAGATCGCGGGTTACAAGCGCCCCTAGACAGAAGTTCCTTTGGTATTTAGTAACATTAAACTGCATTTGACAGGGATTCAGCATTTTAGGTTGCTAGCCAACCCTGACATTCCCTCTTTTTTTTACTTCCCACTCAATTAGAGCAGCATTAACAAGGTTACAGAAGTTAAAGGGTATGTCTTCCCTGGTCAGTAATTCTCCATTTGGGGTGCTGCAGAGCCTGGTTTTCAAGGCATTCATCTTTTTGACTTTTTATGTTTTTTTGCGGCTCAGTGAATTTACCTACACGGGGCCCCAGTCTCACATACCATGACCAGAGGGGATTCCATTTACGTTTGCTATCTTGTAAAACCCAGCAGACAGGGCCAGGCGTTATTGTCAGGATATTTGCCTCACAGAATCAATGGTGTCCAGTAGACAAACTCTGCTCCTCCTGTCTGTCAAATCCATTACTAACACACAGTTTCTCACCCACGTCCGTACTCTCTAAGTTAATCTAGGATGTGATCCTAAGAGGTTCTCAGGGCACTCCTTTTGTATTGGTGCCACCTCCACATCTAGGAAGGGGGTTCCTGCTCATGTCATCTGAGTGTTATGCTAGATAGATTCCGGATCCACAGAAGGAAATGGCTATTGCATTTTCTAAACTTGCCAAGTGATGACTCCTGTTGTTGGTGTACCAACCATCATGATCTTGGCACACCTCAGATTATGTCTTCTTTACATCTAATAAACACAAGTTGACTGCGCTTTTCACACCCAACAAGTGTGAACATACAAAGTGAATAAATACTACCTATAATCGTAGTATGTGGAACAACGTTTGGCACAACTTCAGAGAGACATAGCTGGATCTCAAATGAGAAATACAAGAAAAAAACAGAAAATAGTGTAATATGTAGAATAAGAAAAAGATGGACATTCGGTGGGGCTTCCCCATCTTTTTCTTATTTTACATATTTTTTGGTATTACATATTACACTATTTTCTGTACTGGTCAGGGTAATGTGAACATCAGGCATTCTTGATTGGATATGCAGCAGTTTAAACTGCAGCAAAGCCTTAACTGACAGCAGCAGACCTGGAAACACATTTTGACTTCTAGGTCAGAGATTTTTTCTTTTAAGGTTGGTGCCCCATAAGATCACAGTGTTGACTGCAATTTGGCCCTAATTGGTTTGTGGGGACTGAAGACACATAGAGTAGCCCCTAAGGCGCAGCAATCATGTCCTATGACTAGCATTGAATGGGTAATCAATGCAGGAATTTGACAGGTCAGATCCCCACATTGACGTGGGGACCGAAGAAACCTAGAGCTTTGGCATCTGGGTTTAAGCCTGCATGATCATTCTCATAGAAAAAAATCAAAGACTTGGGGGGCTCTGTATTACAGTTGCTAGCCTGCCTGGAATTCCTGGACCTCTTTAATTGTTATTTACATACTCACTTCATTGTTACACTGAGAACAACTAAACCTGTGGGCAGTGATGAGGTGGCTCGTGGTAGGATTATCTTCCCTCTCCTAAGGAGAGGACGGCCAATAAGAGAAGCACCTACTTTCTCCATGTAACTCTATAGGGAATATCCATCAGAGAAGAGCCTGTCCTCAGCACAGGGAGCTCAGTTCAACCTTTATTATATGCAGCCCCCTAATACTGATCCTGGAACACCTCTTCCCCTGCAAGGCAATATAACTCCCACTCCCAAATATAACCTCCCTAATCCTTCACATCTTCTTTTTATATGTTCAGGCCAACAAACTCTGCTCCACATCACATGCTATTATGGTACAATAATCCCCTCATGCATTTCAAAGACCGACAACACAAAAGTGAAAAGTTATATTTATTAAAGTGAATAGGATGGCTGAAGTGTCCCTTCAAATCTGTATGGTTAGCTTTCAGACTATTATATGATCAGGTTTGGTTTGGATAGTGTTATGGGGACATCTTCAGCTCCTACCATAATGACTGAAATTTCATGTCAATCTGACATTGTGTGAAGTGTAGCTATTGGCTTTATGGAGTTAATTAGAGCCTCGACAATTTCTCCCCTACAGCCATAGGCTACCAGTATGTCAAACATATAACCCTAATCCTCATTGCTTTATGTAGCGGTCCTATGCATAATACACTGACTATAAAATATTGCAACAGTTGTAGATTCAATTTGCGGGGGGCGGAGCCAGCGCCGAGGCAAGATGGCTGCTTGAGTCCGCAGCTCCGTTCACCGTCTCGGAACTTTTTAAACTTTCTACTCACCAACCACGAGATGGGGACAACCAACCGGTCTGCGGGCAGTCCTAAGCCCCCGGGCACGCAGGAAAAACCCCTGGCTCCCTCGGTTCAACCCTTTTTCCGCGGTTCACGCGACTCGGAGACACGCGGCCATGCGCCATCTTGTAGATTCAATTTGCAAATGTAATTCTTAATAATGACAAAATCGCTTTAAAACACTTTAATTATCGTACATAAGATAAGGCATTCCAATGTAGAATGAGATATTAACTTGCTGTATCAATTTTACCAGCCTGATGGTCTGTGCAAGAAATGCAGACAAACGGATTAAATGAACCTGTCAGATAAATATATAACCTGTATATGGTTTGCACCAAAAATGGATTTTGTCTTAGTGGAGACTGAAAATGTTATTACAGCATATGTGAATCAATACTGAACAGAGCTTAGCCACTTTGATGGAGAATTTAAATAAATGCTTTGCATGTCACAGTGGAGTACATGGTTTAATTGGAACAATATGAGTCTTTAGGACAGCCTATCCAAATGCTATGTCCTCTTGGCAAAGCTAACTGTGAAGGAAAAAAAATATTTGATCCCCTGCTGATTTTATACATTTGCCCACTGACAAAGACATGACATGATCGGTCTATAATTTTAATGGTAGGTTTATTTGAACAGTGAGAGACAGAATAACACCCAAAAAATCCAGAATAATGCAATGCAAATAAGTTATAAATTGATTAGCATTTTACTCAGTGGAATAAGTATTTGATCTATCAATCAACAAGATGTCTAGCTTCCAGGTGTCTTTTATATAGGTAACAAACTGAGATTAGGAGCACTCTGGTAAAGGGAGTGCTCCTAATCTTAACTTGTTACCTGTATAAAAGACACCTGTCCACAGAAGCAATCAATAAATCAGATTCCAAACTCTCCACCATGGACAAGACCAAAGAGCTGTCCAAGGATGTCAGTGACAAGATTGTAGACCTACACAATGCTGGAATGGGCTACAAGACCATCACCAAGCAGCTTGGTGAGAAGGTAACAACAGTTGGTGCGATTATTCGCAAATGGAAGAAAAACAAAATAATTGTCAATCTTCCTCGGTCTGAGACCCCATGCAAGATCTCACCTTGTGGAGTTTCAATGATCATGAGAACAGTGAGCAATTCGCCCAGAACTACACGAGAGGATCTTGTCAATGATCTTAAGGCAGCTGGAACCATAGTCACCAAAAAAACAATTGATAACACACTACATCGTGAAGGACTGAAATTTGGCAGTGCCCGCAAGGTCCCCCTGCTCAAGAAAGCACATGTACAGGCATTTCTGAAGTTTTCCAATGAACATTTGAATGATTCAGAGGAGAAATGGGCAAAAGTTTTGTGGTAAGATGAGACCAAAATCGAGGTATTTGGCATTAACTCAACTCACCGTGTTTGGAGGAGGAGGAATGCTGCCTATGACCCTAAAGAACTCCATCCCCACCGTCAAACATGGAGGTGGAAACATTATGCTTTGGGGGTGTTTTTCAGGACAACTTTACCGTATCAAAGGGACGATGGGTGGGCCCATGTACCGTCAAATCTTGGGTGAGAACCTCCCCTCAGCCAGGGCATTGAAAATAGGTCGTGGATGGCAATGACAATGACCCAAAACACACAGCCAAGGCAACAAAGGAGTGGCTCAAGAAGAAGCACATTAAGGTCCCGGAGTGGCCTAGCCAGCCTCCAGAACTTAATCCCATAGAAAATCTGTGGAGGAAGCTGAAGGTTGGAGTTGCCAAACGTCAACTTTGAAACCTTAATGACTTGGAGAGGATTTGCAAAGAGGAGTGGGAGAAAATCCCTCCTGAGAAGTCATGTGTTGCAAAGGTGTCAAAATACAAATCAATTTATAACTTATTTAAAAATGCGTTATTCTGGATTTTTTTGTTGTTCTGTCTCTCACTGTTAAAATAAACCTACCATTAAAATTATAGACTGATCATGTCTTTGTCAGTGGTCAAACGTACAAAATTAGCAGGGGATCAAATAATTTTTTTCTTCACTGTTTAAAAGGAAAAATACTCTCCTTAATGGACCACTCTTCAAGGATTCATCGGATCCCAATAAACAAAATAGTTGCAAAAGAGTGTCGCTAGTATGGATAGCAATATAAATCAGGCGAATTGTTGTCTCAAGGAGACTCCGGTGGACATATGGGGAAGAGAAAAAGAGGACATAGCCTGAATACGTAATACACACTTGAATTGATTTACATATTGGATTGGATTAATTTACAATTGGTAGTGGCACTGAGACCAGCTCAAGTGCAAATGCACAGTAATAAAAACACTGTGGCAATCTGGAAACAATGGTGGTGCCTATTAAAATCTAAAATAAATAAATAAATACAAGCAGAAATTGCACCCACAACTTGGCACGTTTCATCAGTATGGCCTGACTTCCTCAGGAGCGAATTAGGGTAGTGCGTGTTGCACTATACAGAGACCTGCTTATATTACCCCTCTCCCACCCCACTGTCCCATCTCTAACCAGTTCACAAAGTGAATTCAGCTGAAACCATTTAAAAGCATCCGTTCCTTCATTGCTGTTAAGGCTTCAATCAATATCCTCATGTAAAACAGAAGCTTCTGCGGAACCCCCGCATAACGTGACAAGGTTCCTATGGTAACCTATTCATCTGAGACTTAATAGAGTTGTGGAAAGTATCCATGGCAACACATCAGATACAAATTATGTAATTTTCACAATAAAAAATCCAATAAGAACCTATGACTTAAAAATTGGATGTAAATAATATGTCATAGAGAATATAATGCAACACGTAAAATATTTCTGTACATTCAATATATTAAAATATAAGCACCTTCGGAAGGGTCTGAATCTTATATTATAACAAATTGAGAGGTATATAAATACAAATAAATAAAAGATGAAAAAAAAATTATTTTAAGACGACCCTCCAAAATTTGAATATTAATTTAGAAAAAAAAGAAAAGGCCTGAATATAAGACTACCCTATAGGAAAACAGTTTTATTAGTAAATATGAATTAACATTTAATCTATTTTTTCATATTTAATAAAAACTATGATTAGGAAAAAAGCCAAATATTTGCCAACCTTCCCCCAGTTATGCATATCTGCCCCATGGCTTGCTACTCTGCCCCGCGATATGCCACTCTGCCCTCTGATATGCCTTATACCCCCTTATATGCCACTGTGCCCCCCTGATATGCCACTCTGCTCTCTCGATCTACTTTATACCCCCTATATGCCACTCTGCCCGCCAGATATGCATTATACCACCTATTTGCCAATCTGCACCCTGATATGCCTTATACCCCCCTATATGCCCTCCGACTAACCAATGCATCCCTAGACTTGTCCACTGTGCTCCAGACTCCCTGGTGTCAAGTGGAGGCAGCCGGTGTTGGTGCTACCCGACACTTCCGCTGAGGCTTCTATGACTGAGCACAGGAAGGTCACGTCATACCGGTGCTCCGTCATAGAAGCCCCAGCGGACGTGTCGGGTAGCACCAGAGAACATCTACGGGATGCTTGTAGACAACCTCCGCTTCTGCTGGCCGGTACTTCCGCCTGGGCTTCTATGGTGGAGCACCGGAAGGTCGTGTCATGCTGGCGCTCCGTAATAAAAGCCCTGGCAGAAGTGCCGGCAGCAGGTGAGGTTGTCTGCCAGAGAGGAGGATCCAGGTCCCCTGCAGCGCTGTGGGGCATCTGGATCTTAGTCTTGTAGTCAGACCTCTATTTGAGGTCTGAGTAGAAGACGACCTTCAATGTAAAAATATATAAGATAACCTCATCTTATAATCAAGCAAATACGGTAAAAAAAAAACAAAAAAACAAATAACAATAAAAAATAAACAGGAATAATCAATGAAAATATGTATGAAAATTATATGACAAAAAAGATCAACCACTTCGAAAGTGCGTAAAAACAAAAAATACAAATTTATAAAAATACGAAATGACACAAAATAGATTATATCAAAGTCTTGATAAAGACTCCTTGGTTGTAATGTTTTTAGGCGATAGATCTAAAAGCCTTCACGTTGGGAAAGCCTTTGGGTCATATTGCCCCCTCTTTTATCCCTGTTAACATGTTCAATACCAAAAAAGTAAAAACATCCCATTTAAAATCAGGGCAGTAATTGCAATGGAAATAGACTGGATGTTTGTCTGATTTAATTTTAATACTGTACAGATGTTTCTCTAGATTTTTTTTTACATCAAATGCTTGTGAACATATATGAGGTTATAAAAGAAAATTCAAAATTGGATTCACCTTTAGTGTGATGAATTTTATCAGCAATAAGTAGTGGTAGTAGTACTACTTCATCTAAAACTTTTGTCAGTTCCCCATTATATTTTTTATCTGAAAATGTAGTCTTCACTATGTTAGCTTGTTCTATAAATTCTTTTTCATGAGTGTAAACCTGTGAGCCATCGTGGGTGATGACAACTAGATCTCTCAATCTAGCCATTACTATTGGTAGCCTTGAAAAAAGGTTTTGTGCAAATAGAGTGTTTGTGAAAAACAGGAGTGAAAACCAAATTTTGATTTATATAATCTGTGAATAATTCTAAAGAGGAAAAATCCCCATCCCAAATTATAAGAATATCATCTATATACCTCTGCCAGGGTACCAAATTTGCGTCGAAAGTGTTATGGTCCCAGATATTTTTTCCTAATTTATTTATATATATCTCCTTTTTTTATAATAAAAGATTCAGACTCTCCAAAGTTGCTTATATGTAAATATATTGAATCTACAGAAATACTGTGACGCGGCCTGTGACGTGAGTACCTGTTTCCTTTATAAACCCCGTTTTTACTTCTCTGCCTTTGCCCGTTGTAGGCATTATTTATCTTTTGGGTGTGCTATTTCTTGTATCTTGAATATCTTTGCCTTGTGTACCGACCTTTTGCCTGTTTACAACCACGATTCTTCTCTGCCTGCCTACGAACCTGGACTGTCTAACGTTTTGCACCTGATCTGCCTGCCCTGACCTCAGATTTGTTTGACCTCGCTACCTGAATATCGGAATGGAGTGGGATTAGCAAGGTACAAGAACCACTGCAGAACAGGATCCAGATAGGAGTTTTGGCAGAGCAGGGGTTAACATGGATAGACTAGTCATGATAGCCGCGTTGGTACACAAAATCAGGTAGTCATACAAGCTGGGGTCCAGAAACAGAGCAGGTAGTCAGACAAGCCAAAATGGTAGACAAATAAAAAAAGCAGCAGTCCAAAGAGGTGTCAGGCAGGTGAAGGGTCAAAATTTCCATGAAATAGATCCAAAACAATCAATACGCAGAAAGGACCACAACAGGGTATCAAGGCTGAGCCTCCAGCTACGCAGTAAAGCCACGCCTCCTTCTTTGCTGCGAGGACCATAGATGACCCGGGAGCGGGTAAGTATTTGTCTCTGGTGTCTCTTCCCCGACGGGCATTCCGCAGCCGATAGATGCCCAGAGAAAACCTCGAGTCTCTGATGTCGGCGGACGGACACCCGATCGCCAGCATCAGAGACTATAGCCACAGCCCCCGATGCCCGTCTACTCTGGTAAGAACATGCTTATGTGTTTTTCTATCTTTCCTATTTAAATTATCTATATTTATTAATTAAATAATGCATTGCTAACTACCATTATATTGTTAATAAATATATTATAATTATTATCTTTTATTTATATAGCGCCAAAAGTTTATACAGCCCTTAATACAATACATATATTCAAGGGGTATGACAAGACAAGAACTTACAGACTAAGACAAACTGATACATAAGGTGGAGAGAGCCCTGCTCGCAAGCTTACAATGTGGAGAGAATGGGGTGACAAACATAAGGCACAGAGAAGAAGTGGTTTTTCAGATGTTTCTTGAATGTTGGGAGGGAGGGTGAATGCTGAAGGTTCGTTGGGAGTAGATTCCAGAGATATGGGGCAGCTTGAGTGAAATCTTGTAGACGGGGAAAGGAAGAAGTGATAAGTGAGGAGGAGAGCCTTAGCCCATGGGAAGAACGTAGGGATCAAGTAGGAGAGTATTTGCTTATGCTGGGAGCCCGTGGAGGGTTTCACAGAGTGGGAAAGCAGAAGAGGAGCGACGTGCAAGGAAGATAAGCCTAGCAGCAGCATTTAGGACAGACTGTAGAGGAGAGAGTCGAGGCAGTGGAATGCCAACCAGAACAGTGTTGCAGTAGTCAAGACGGGAAATGATAAGTGAATGAACCAAAGTTTTTGTTGATTCTTGGGTGAGGAATGGGCGGATACGAGCGATGTTTTTTAGGTGCAAGCAGCAGGATTTGGCGAGGGACTGAATGTGAGGGATGTAGGAAAGGTTAGAGTCAAGGATGACCCCAAGGCATCGGGCCTGGTTAGTAGGAGAGATAGTCGTGTTTATGGTGATAGAGAATTCAGGTAGTGGAGTGGAGATGGAGGGAGGGAAGATAATGAGTTCAGTTTTAGAAACATTAAGTTTCAGGTAAAGTTGTGACATCCATGATTGGTAATACGGGACATGAAAGATGGAGAGCGATCAGGAGAAGACAGGTAGATTAGTAATTAATTAAGGGTAATTAAAACTAAGCAACGGTGCCTTTTAGATTAATTGTGAATTGTGACTGGTATTACTTTGGTTACCTTGAGTTAACAAGAGTCTGGTAATAACTTGCTTATGTTTTTTTATACTTTTTCTCCGACAAATGCAATTGAAAAAACAGGCATCATAGATTTGTAAAAAAAAAAAAAGAACTTTTTGGAAAATGTTTAGTGACTCTTTAAATGTTTATTAATGGCATTTGTCACATAAACAACTCACTATCAATGATCTAAAAAGCACCAGTGCATACTTTTTCCAGACGTTCCATACTTTTTTTTGAACACTTTGATTAACTGCTATAACATATATATTTGCCAAACAGCTTGAAATTGTTCAAAGTGCCCTTTTTACAGTAAAGTTTACTTGACATTGACATTGTATACCATTGTTACCAAATGCAACCCTCAACATACTAAATTTACAGCCTCACGTTATTAAGTACCACTGTCTGGGTCATTGCACAACTATTTATCTAAAGCAAGAATTTATTTTTGGCTGAATATTCACATCTGTCTAAAATACTGCCTATTAAAATGCTAACAGACGTACACAAGGCTCCACAGCCAGTAGAAAGCATCTTAATCTGACCAACATATTACACTGTCAAATAAACAAAAAGTAAACCAATTCAGCCTGTCAGGGTTAATTACACAATGCTTGTTTATTGTGTTAAAGCATATCATTT